>JAQIUX010000005.1:0-23703 GCA_034696965.1 Lithobius crassipes | reverse complement strand
TCTACCATGCATCTTCATAGCGTTCAGTTACTGCCCCCACCCCTCCACCAACCCAAATCTCACACAACACCCAATACATACTTCGCTGACAGTAGTTCCAACTAGTAATTCTTTTTCGTTGGATTCTTACGTTACATCATCCCAAACGAGTCACTATCAAGCTCAGGACGGAGTAAGTAACCCCCTTCTCTGAGTTGCCTTATACTAGTGCGTCTATTTCGACGCTTCCCGTTAAGTCGTTTCATCCAACTATTGATTCTATTCATTATTCTAACTATTCATCTACATTTTTATTCTGTATGAAAATATGGCCACCTGCTCGGTTATAAACATTTTCATTACTGATCTGTTATCAAGAGCATCAGTTTAAGATCTATCACCACCAAAATGTTATGTCAAGCGGAAAGTGTTAAAATGTTAACTAAGGTTATCGACACTATCGTTCATAATCGTTGGATTCGATATTATGTATCAAAAAGAATGCAGGTCGTTTTTTTTTTATTCTTCTTTCTTCCCATATCAAGGCTCACGCCCGCCGTGTGTGTGTGTGAGGTCCATTGTATTTGCTTCATTGCGCCCGTGTCACGCACGCTCCTCTTACATCCCACATCGTCAGTATTCGAATTCTTTTTCATATTAAATATCGTGGGAACCTTAACTGTTGAAGTATTCAAGCACCACGAAGGTTTCTAATATTGCATTCAGGCCTAATCAATAGCCGGTTTAAAGAGGATCTGGGTTTGACATACCGCACTTTAATGGCTAGAGGAGGACTCTCTTGACATACACAGGAGGATTTGGATTTTTTTTAGTAGTTGTGAAGCACAGTACGGTACTTGATTTATGTGCACTGATGTACGGAGTACATCCAGCAGATTACTCGCTACCTTATCTACCTCTTTATTTCTAGATCGGCTAGGTCTAATTAAGAGAAAAATGGAACCCGGTCCTTCAACTAATTATTACTCCTACTCACTTTTTTCATGCTATGGTTAAACCAACTTGATCAATTCAATAGCTTTTTCAACTGCTTTAATGAATTCTTGGAACCAATCAAATGTGTCCACGAGCTTGTTGTGAACCCCATAATCGAAGCTAGCAAGAACCCATTTAGCCTACCAGCTGTGGAAACTATTTCTGAGCAGACAAAAATGATGATTCAGTAGGACATTCTAGACATGGCTGGTTCCTGGCGACGAGATGATTATTACTTCACACGTTATGCATGCTCATCTACAACTGTGTTGAATTTCATTGAACACCTAGTTTGTCATATCCTGCCGAGCCAGTTGGTTCTCCAGCAACACTGTTTCAGGACATAATAGACATTCTCTAAATCGTATTTTTAAAAATAATATAAATCACAAAATTCAAATGTAAATAGTGGAAAATACAGTGATTGTATTGATGTGAGTTACATTAAAGTTTTTGTGCTTCGAGACTTTTTTCCTAAACATTAATTTGTGTCTTATTTTTGTTTTATTATTGAATCTCCAGTGCCACTAGCCAAAGCAAAATCTGACAAGCAAGACTAGTACGAACCAACATAGAAAGTTTTCAACATGGATACGTCAAATAATCTTAAAGAAAAAAGATATCATTTGATACAATCACGGTTCATTAAGCCGTGCTTTATCATCAGGATTGTTAGGATTATCAGATTTGTCAAGATCGTCCCAGAAGTCAATGCACAGAATCCATATGTTCAAAATAGTCAACGAGATGTTCAAAGAAAGTCGTTTGGAACCACTTAATCTGTAAAATTTCATTGTCAATTACTGAACAGGACCAAAATAACGGTGTTGGGGTTATGAATAATTTTGTGATTACTTAGTACGGCTTTTTGCAGAAGATCTACCAATGTTAATCCGGAAGGCATATCTTGATGGTAAAAATCTGCCGGAGGCGAAAAAAAAAAATTGTCTAGAGAATGGCGTCTTCTTCTTCGCCTTCATGTACTGTATTCGTGAGTCATCTCACGACACAATGCAATTATTTGTAATGATTATGTAATCATCCTGATGACTACAGCTGTTGGAAAATTACTAAAACATGTGTGGGTTTTTAAGCCAAAAAGAATGCATTAATTTGTTATCCGTAATAACGTTGAACTAAGTTAATAAAAGAGCAAAGTATTGAACTTGGTAGTATGGTATAACAAGACTGGCGGAGAGAAACACACCGAAGCGGCTCGTGTTAAATCTACAGAAACAAACTTGAAGTCATTATTCTGGGTGCGTATTTAATCTGAATCTCAACATGCTATGTTTCAACTTTGATTCAAATTGGGACCATAATGTGCGTAAGTCGACACACATGTCAAATGATGTGGTTCCAGAGTTATGTTCTATTCACATTGAGGAACAAATCCTCTAATTTTCCTTCCAGGCAATCTGTCCAGTGTGTTCACTTTTTGATTGTCTCTGTATTTGTTATTCATACGGTCACTACATTCTGGAGAGGGGTTTAGGTTCGAAAAACTTTAACCATTAATTGTCAAAGTTTTTCTCTGGTTCATCGTCTGATGTTCAGGTGAGAAATGCAATCAAATGCAAGTTAGCATTGCTATCATTGACTTGGGATCGTCACATTTCTCTTCACGCTGATCATGTTGTATACCGTACATGATTGTCACTCTCGTTTTTCCTTATGTTTTCACTAGGGCGACCAATGGTTTCTGCATAATAATTTATAATTATATATTTTTAAATTTTTCTTTTCGCGATTTAAGAGCGGCAACAGAATGAAATATCTTTGTAGTCTTTCTTTATTCATTGATCAGTTCGTGCTGTGAATGGTGCTGTTTCAGTTTGGTGAAGCGGGTCAGTTTTAAATGATGTTGTGAGAAAGAAAAAATTCTGTTTATGCGTAAGAAAAAATTCTGTTTATGCGTAACTTTGTTGGTTTACCGACATATCAAATCCTTCCGGTTGACTATATAAACAATCTGCAAAATGATCATACACCCCACATAGCCACACAACACAACAACACAAACTATACAGTTTAGCCAATTCTGAGAATCCATCAGTCACATCTGTATTTGAGGATTAATTAGTACAGCTCTACCTAGATACATAATACGTGCCACCAATCTGTGAATCACTCCTACTCGATGCAGTACAGACAAGTAGTGCTCCACCCAACCCCCCCCCCCACCCAACTATCTTCTCAACGGATCTGGGCCATTCGTCTGGGTAAAGAAAAAGATGAGAAAAAAAGCGGAATTCCGCCTAAGAAGCTCTGAGAAGTTCTGAGAAGTTCTGTCAGAGCTGCATCAAGAGTCAATCAATGATTTGCTTCGGATCATTCGCGTTCTCCCGTCTCTGACCCTAGTGCTTGCGTTGCTTCGCCTCCATACTAGCCTCAGTATAACAGTCAGTGTGGAGATCATTACGAGGATATCTCGTTGTAGGGTTGCTTGAAGCGAGTGCTTGTTGATGTTTTTCAATCTCCCAGAACTCTTGCACAGCTTCCGTGTTTCTGCAATTTTAAAAAAAAATGCAAAATATATGTCGAGATTGTTTAAAAAAAATATTCTTTAAATGCATTTAAATATTCTGTATTCCACATTTTTGAAGAGGGGAGTTCATCCACAATGAACGACGAAAGGATTTTACGGAACTTAAAAGTAGGCCTATGCATTTTAAAGTTGTAATGTAAACATAGGGTGTCACCCCTGAATGGAAGCATGTCATTCAGACGAGACAATGACATGCTTCCAACCATCAATCTTTGACGACAGAAGAAACTCGTGGAGACTCCGAGGAAATAAAGTCCCTAGATGGCATTATTTCATTTCTTAAGAAAATTGCGTCCTAATGATTTCCTAATGATTTCTCGAAGTCGGAAGAGCAGAGACTGTCTCGAATGGTCTAATGAACTGCCCCGATGGCCTTCAACATCATATGGACAGGATGTGTTAACACTCAATCAATGCCCACCAATACCCATCGCATTCCCAATTCCGTCTGTATGTCTCGTACCCCAAGTTAAGTTGTAGATCAACAACTAGGATAGTAAATCAGCTCTTTTATTTCCTAGTTGTACAGTCATTTCGTAATTCTGTCCGAATCTCACGCTGTATTTTACGGCTCGTTCAGGATCCGTGCAAAGCTTAACATTCAGACGATTCTGCTTTTTTTGCCATTGTTTTGCCAATTCAAATCCATATCGACTTCTACTACGATATATCCGAATTCTGCTGCATCCCCTTTCACTGAAAATAAATCAAATGCTCGTATTTCTTCCTTTTTTAAACCATCGTTGCCTAACTGGTCATTTGTAAGAATTCCATACCCGGGAATGTTCTAGAGTTCATGTGTAACATGTATAAGAAAAAAATCATCACAATACCACATGCATGCCGTTCTGAAGTTACAGTCGTCCTAATTTATGAAACATAAAAAAAATAGAAGTGCGCAAAATGAGGCGTGTTCCTGGCTTCTCGTTATTATTGCCCTTGCCCGATGTAGAAGGTTGCTGGGTATCTTTTGGTCTTACTAGCCCACAGTTTAGCTATTTCTTGCCGTGGTAACTCTTTTCTATCCTTCATCTTCATCTACCGCAGGGTTGACACCGTTGCTTTGGTATAATTTACGTAAAAACATGATCAACCAAGAGCTCAGCACACAAACGTTCATGCAGTCTTGATACGGCAAACAAAACATTCACTTTAGTTATTTATTTTACTGTTAGATGGCGTTAAAAGCCTGGTTGCTTGTAACGAAAACCCGGTGGACAATCACAAAACGAAACACACACACAAAAACATCTTTGTAGGTGATTTTCATCAAAATTGCATGTATTACCAGCTAATCCGCGCCTTGGCTCCACCGTCAGCTGTCACACACGTGGCAGACTTGTAAAATGAGATACAGGTCGGTCGGTTGATCGGTCAGTCAGTCAGTCTTAGAGAAATAATTGGATCCTTCTGCCCTCTTGCACACTTTGAGTATCATCTTTAAGTAAAAAAATGCTTTATACATGCGGGTTGTTGCAATGCTGCAAAACAATTAAGGGGTTTGCTATCAAGCACAACTATGAAATCAAGGTTTAATAGGGTAAAAAATTGAAATTAAAAAAAAAATTATTTCACTAGAAAAAAAAAGTTAGCGGCAAAAATAACAAAAACATGACTTTTAGGGAACAGTATATTTACAAAAATATTGCGTATAGAACCTTGATTATTTTTCCAGAAAGAGACAACATGACAGAAGATGCAATCCTGGTGTTATTGAGTCCGTAGAAAAATATGTTATATCTAGACGCCCATTTGTACACTGACATAAAAATAACGCTAGTTTTTAGGTAAAAATCATATAATTTCTCTCATAAAAAAGTCTCAGAAATAGATATCCAATGAATCTAAAATTCCATACCCGGGAATGTTCTAGAGTTCATGTGTAACATACGGGAAAGAAATCATCACAATACCACGTGTCATTCTGAAGTTACAGTCGTCCTAATTTAATGAAACATCAAAAATACAGAAGTGTCCAAAATGAGCGTGTTCCTGTCTTCTCGTTATTATTGCCTTTGCCTGATGTAGAAGGTTACTGGGTAATCTTTTGGTCTTACCAGCCCACAGTTTAGCTATTTTTTGCAGTGATAACTCTTTTCTATCCTCCATCTTCATCTTCATCGCATGGAAACAAGCGTTCATGCAGCCTTGATACAGAAAACAAAACATCCACTTTAGTTATTTATTTTACTGTTAGATTGCGCTAAAAGGGTGGAAGCACAGAGATAAGGGGTGGTTTCGGAAGAATCTCTAGCCGTTGCTGGCGTGGACTGAAGGACTGAAGTTTCTCCGATGTTGAACTGCTTGGGCTTGGTGGCTTGGAGACCTGACAAAATACCGGCGCATCTCTTCAACGAGATGTTACAAGATACAGTCATTATGAGAACGAACATTTCACATGAACATGTTCCTGCACCCTCCTTAACTACAAGTAATTTCTTGACCTATAAGCCAAGCAGTAGGTATGTGGCCCCTTTTCTGCACCAGACCAATCCTCAGACCAAGATATACGACGTTTCACGTAAATACAACCGGGCGGTCCAGGAGGTGAAAGCGTGAGAGCGAGTTCGGTTGCAAACAAACATCGCATTAAACTCCAGCGTATGCTAGCTTATGAGCATAACTCCACAGGCATAGACTGCCTAGGATGTCTACCCACTTCATTTCTAGATGATATGGGAGCCAGCAGGCCCGCATGGCAAGATCGTTGCCTACATAGACTTGTCGTCCGCCCTTTACCCACAAGACAGGCCCAATAAACAACAACTTATATTATAATATAGGCATCCGTGATTTCGGCTTTGCAAAGTATCACAAAGGTAGTACATGCTGTCGCGTTCCTTGTGGTGCTGGTGGTTCGGAAATTTACTATAAATGCCACGTCATCTATGGACAATGACGTTGCATTATGACCATATTGCTTATTGAAGAAGCACGTCTGCATGTTTCTTTAACACCTGTCATACTCTCAACGTAGTCTGCAACAAATGAGTTCCATGCAAAACTTCTTCGAGGAATTCAATATCATTCCCAGGTGGAGTGATAAATATCTATGTGCTCCTTCGTATTACAAACAAAAACAAAATGATTTAATTGACTGTATTGTGGCGCGCATGAACTTGTAGACCATATTTTCATGTATGGGAAGCCAACCGTAACTCAAAACTGCATTTTTGCAGTTAAGACAATTTGGCTCTCAGGCAGCGAAATATTATTAATATAATCGTTAAATAATTTGAATGGCGTTAATGGTGAGTGCTTACTACTGCACCACAAACGTATACTTCTGTGGATTTTTCCTTGGTAGGTAGGTGAGTGCTGAGAAGCCACAAAAAATGACATCTTCACGTTCGAGCAAGTTGTCATTAAATCAGTGGTGCTCATCGCAGAGATGGGTGGGATATATCCTCATTCGCATTATTCTTCTAACATCAGTAACAAATGCATATTTCGTTAAGCCGATAAAGTAGAATTGACGAATCATTCTACCCGTCAGGGTAACCGATTGCATGTCTACATTACACCAGTGTACATTTCCCAATGTTAGATTGGTTGAAGGGCTGGTACTGCTTCTTCGTGAGATTGTTAACCCCCATCTGGATGATCCAGTCAGCATCTGTCGTGCACTTGGGATCCCAACCGTAGATGATGCACTATTGTAGTCATACCACCTGTGCGTCATCACCATGCCCACCGGGTGGGCCACGTCCTGGCAGTGAGTGTGCAACTGCAGGTGTACGCTCTAGGCCTCGTGCTGGTCCCTGACGCATTTCTTCATCTCACATGACCTAAAATAACTACATAATTTACAAGTCAAATGTCACTGAATTCAGCCGACGCACATGGGCAGGAAACGGAAACGGACATTCTCCAACACGAAGTTCATCCTAGACCTTCCGACCTAAGAATTATTAACCTTTACCAGTCTTCTTTGTTTGGACGTGAACCTTTACATGCAATGACCATATCAGTCAATGTCAGCAGCCAGGGTGTTGTTCGGTCAACATAATTGTATCGAATGAAGGGATGAAGGGACAGAAGCACCCGGAAGTGGATTACGTATATGACTATGTATTTTGTCACGTCAACAACATAACTAGGTTTCTACCCCCTCGCCCGCTTGTGTCACTTCTCATCTACGCATTGATATTAGCCGCTTCTTTTTATAAAATACGTACAAATAAATCGTTTTTCTTTTAAACTACACAAAGTAGTTTGATTCAATCCATCGTGGCTAATGTCAATTTTTTTCAAATAAATGAAGCACAATAATATTCACTTCCGACAACAAAATATAACAACATCTAGCTGTATTCCTAATGATTTCGAGGAATTTAACATAACATTACCCTGGGACGCGACACATTGTTTTTGGCGCTCCTCTGCCGTTTCTCCATCTTTATGTTCACAATGCCTACAAAAATAAAGGTCGTGCAAGTAAGTGTCGACTTGGTTACATAGCAATACTAATATTACAACATATGAACCTGAACAGTAAGTTTCGTTCGAACTCTGCCTGGCTTTCATTTTTGTTTCTCTGATTGTTGGGGGGTTGACCTACGTGTCAAATCACAAGAACAATCATATGGATCGTCCTTACCAGCGATCACCTCGCCGCGAATAATCATTTCGGTCATTCCAGTCACCGATTGCATTACCTCCCAGATTACAGTTTAACTAGATCGCCACTTACACTCACTGACATCAGCATCGCCGGCTTTGATAATGTACGTGCCGACCGACTGGACAGTCATCGTCATTCGTGGGCTATCTCGTCGCTGTTTCCATTTAGAAGAGTGCCTATCCACTACAATCTCTTATTCGTTCTGTGCCTATCCACTACAATCTCTTATTCATTCTGTTGCAGTACTAACTAGTACTAACTCTCCTATTTATTCTCAAACTGACGTACTCGCTCTGCTGCAACCCAGTAGGACATCCAGCCAGGGTTCGTACACAGAGTTTTTTGTTTAAAAATAATCCCTTTCGAAGCTAGAACAGCCGGGTTTAGTTAAAACCATTGTTGAGGCCACATCTGCTCATTACCTGAGTGGCTGCTGTTGTCGCCATTAATACTCCAGAGCAATCACTGGCACTTGTGTTAATTCTAATTCACTCACAGTCCTTATCGTCCATATTCATGAAGATTGTTATTACCAAAATGTTCATTATTATCTGAACACTTGAATTTGCCGACACGTGAACCATGAAAGATGTAAAGATATTTAATATTGGTTATAATATAGAAACATAGGCCTATATAATACCTTTCATGGTTCTTGACCAGGGACAATGTTTTCCGCGTTGGAGGAAAAACTGATATTAAGTATCAGTTCTTAACCATTTTAGCCGGATTTTTTTTATAGATTGAAATATAATAAAGTTTTTAGATATTTTGTTATACGTATCCAGCCTGAGAGGTTTAAAAAAAAAATCTAAATTTTTCTACTAGTACGTAAAGGAAATTGTCTAGAATGGGAAGTCAATTTGTATAACAAATTTATCTATTAAACATTACTGAACTGATTTCAGTTTTCTAAATAAAACATTAACAGTGTGGAAAACGGATGGCCACGGATTTTTAGCGGGCGCGGAAACTGGGGTCTATTAGCTGCGGAAAATCATTGTCCCCGTTTTTGACCGCTCAAAGCAATGAAAAATACATCACTTTTGACGTCAGAAGGGGTATAAATACCCCTAGCCAAACCATGGATAACCCATGGGCAACCCAAATTAACGACACTCATTTAGTTTGGCTTTAAGCGCAGAAATCTTCAAAAACACCACTTAAAAATTATTATGTCATTATGTATTAACATCACAGCTGCAGTTCGGCCTTACAAGCCTTCACTTCCAGTTCAGCAATCACCATTGTCATGTGTTCTACGGCTATTGCAGTGATTACTGGGCGAAGTTCCACCAATCTCAACCATTGTACTCCGCTCAACTGAATAGATTTGCCACCTCGCAAGAAAGTCACTAGTGCTTTGTCAGAACCGCCATTCTCAATGGACCATCAATATCTTCCAGGTTTCGTGGTGGAATGCAACGCCCACCATGGTCGGAAACCCTTTCTTGAAAAATGCGGATGTGAACGGTCAAGTAACCGTATGTGTCACTTATATGTACGCACAACTGAAAAAGGGTCGCCGAGGGTCATACACGTGGCTTTAAAAAAGAACAGTACAAAAAAATCATGCTTGAAAAATATAGAACTCGTCCACAAAATTAATTTAATCTAATTTAAACGAGCAATTTAATGAAGGCAGGCCCCGCTGTCGTAAAATCGTTTTTGGTGAAAGGCTGACTTCATCTTCCTTCTCCAAAAGAAAAGTTCATTTTCATTTAGTGTAGCTATTTTACTTCATTTACATTCAGTGCGGGTATTTTACTTGGGTTAAATGTGCTTTGTTCGTTCGTACGTCATCTTGTTCTTTGCCAAACAGATAGCTCCTTGGTTAGCAACGAGTATAGGCACTGGTTGTTGTGTCCCATATTAAGTTCTTGAAGAAGGTTTTTAGTCCACAACGCTTCTTTTGCAGCATGGCACATAGCCAGATACTCGGCATCCACTGTATAAAGAATTGGAACTTAGAGGGGCGATGTAATAATTGTTCTTCTTGGTTTTCCTTGCCGTTCTTTGTGCTTTTTTCCCATCGGTGAGTTTAATGGGTGTATCAATGATTCTCGGAATCGTGGTGAGTCCACTTTGACCCAGTCGTATCGCCCTTGTAGAGACTTCTCCACCGCGAAGTAAAAGCTCCACCTCCGGTTGTCTTCCCTTTGAATCTACAGCACCCGGTATTCCCAGGCGGCCCCCATCCAAGTACTAATCGGGCCTGATGCTGCTTAATTTCGTGATCGGACGAATTCGGAGCCCGATGTGAGCCACGAAGAATTGAAATGCTAGATTGCCCGCCTCCTGCAATGGAGTCGAGTCATCCTAGGTCTACTGACCATATTTCATTTTTAAAGTCCAACGAACTGTCTTGTTTTACTACTGGTTTGGTATTCTATTGGGGGCGTGTCAGCACTTCATAAACCTTAATCAAGTAGGAAAATAACTGCGTACTGTCGTAATAATAATCTCTTTGATTCCAATGCCGATCGAGAGCAGCTCCTTTACCCTACTTATACCCCGTTCGCAGCTCCCATCTTTTAGTTCGGAATCGAGATCGGAATCGAGTCTAATGCGACAAAAACCGGACCTCCTTCTCGCTCCCTATATAAGCTGCATTGTGCTCGTGGCCTACCTCATTATTATTAGCCGCAGGCCACGTTGTGGTGGTGTGTTTCCTGATTTACTCAGTATGACGCGCTGTGATCATTCATGGTATACTATTATTGATAACACTATTACTTAGCAATACTATTACTATAATAATAATATTATTAACAATATTACTTATAATAGTAGGCCATGGATCAAGCAAGTGTACGCTGGTCGATTCACTTGTTACGACTGCATTCTGGGTAAACAGGCGCGATTTATTTGCCGCCTAGCGTTGAAAACTGGCTAATCAGGATTCTGTTCACATAATGGTCGTTTTAGTCCACCCGTTCGCAGCTCTTTTTCACTTAGATCGGAATCGAATCCGGATTTAACAGGAGCTGCGAACGGGGTATTATTTTGGTCTCGTGCTTTAAATTGTCTACAGATCTGGTCTCGTAAATTCTCCAACACTCGATCGTTCTTGGTAAAAGCTCCAAATTACCGCTAAAATTCCTTAGGGCCAAATATATGACAACGTCATAATCATAGCATATTTTTGCCCAAGAGTGATTACATCACAGGTTCTACAGCACACTACTTAGCTTTTAGTGTCTCTCAATGGAAGCGCACCAAGTATTCGTTCCACTTGCTCTCCTAATTTCCAGAGGTACCCCTTGCCTACAATTCAGTCAGAATGCCTCTGGTATTTCATTTTCCTGTTTTTTTTTTCCATGTCAAAATAAAATGCGGTTTACATACGTGGCCGTAGGTAAACCGATGATTGCAGTATATAGTACGTGCGTGTCTCTTTCTTTTGTTCTGTTATTTGCGTGTCTCTTTCTTTTGTTCTGTTATTTTCAGTCTCTCGGTATTCGGGAACGTGTTATAATAATATTTCATGTTATAATAATATGCTGCTTAGGTCACAGCATTCCTGAGTTCACTCAATCCACGTAGTTGTTCGCAAACTAAGTCCAGATTGTTGTACAATTGCATGGTACAGACACTGCCACCCCCTCCAAACAATATTAGATTGTTTCGAATAATAGTCCTATCATAATTTTCCTCAAGTTGTGTTAATATTTCAGAGAGTCCCTAGTTGATTCACACTCGGTTTTGCAATGGCATGTTGAAAAGAATACAATCACTTGAGTTGAGATTGTAGTTTTTTTTTTTCTGGGTTGATTTATAATTTGACCGTCTGTTAAAGCATGTACTCAAAATCGTCTTTTCCAAGCAGTAGTCTTTTCCAGTGGGGGGCGAGAAGTTTCCTGAGAGATGCTTCATGAAGAAACCGTTGAGCACTAGAAGGTTGAAATTAAGCCGAACCCACCAGTCCACTTCGGGCCAAACCACAGAACTGTAGAAGCCCAGAGTGAAGGGAGGTTGGAGACGGCGAATCGCCCTCTTCTACTGGAGAGATTCGCCCTCGGAGGTAGACTGGAAATCTGCAGCATCCGGCAGTGCGCTTCGAAGCAGCGGTGCAGCCACGAAACTCAGCAGACAACTCCACGGAGGAGAGGACCCACGGACTCCGACTTGGCGACGCCAATCCTGGAAGTGGGCGGAAAAAACCCCCATCGTTTAGATCGTTTAGATCGCGATCGTTGCTCTAAATAAGATTTACAACGGTCTCGAGTTCCTTCCACGTTAATCCGGATTCGGTTCGCATATGGTCGTTTTAGTCCACCTCGTTCGCAGCTCTTTTCACTTAGATCGGAATCGAATCCGGATTAAACGGGAGCTGCGAACGGGGTAATAGACGTGGGTCTCTAAACTCAATCTGCACCTAATATTGGGGTGTCTTCGATCGGTGTGATGGGTGCAGCGATGCTTTTGGTGTCTCATGATGGTAGCGCACAAAGTACGTTTCCACTCGCTCTCGTAAAGTCTCCTTAATGGTGTCGGAACAAGTGGGAGATTGATGGACAGAGTATACAGACGAAGCTACTAAGTGTTTCGTTCGCGATCTTTGTATAAGAAATATTATTGAACAGCAACTTGCTACCCGCATCAAATATACCTTGTTATTTGCCCCGTACTAATATTATCTTGTATTACTACAGAAACAGTGAAAGTCCCTTGCCTTGCTTTGGCTCTTGCTGCTGCATGAATTGCGGCTCATCATTCTCGTTGCTGCCTGAAGTTGTAACTGAATTAGCTTTCTTCATTCTCATTGGTTGATTCTATCCGAGTCTGGCTGAAGTATAAAAATAGGCTAGAATATTATGTGGATAGACTCTAGTTTGAGCATTACCGCTGGAAACACTACAATAAGAAACTCTTGTGTGTTAATTACAAATTAAAAAAAGAGTTCATTTTAAAATCGTGCAACGTAGAGGAACGTGTTGACGACACCCATTGAAGGGGGGGGGGAGCAAAATTGCTTACATGTACAAACAATGTGATGATGAGCCCACCCCTTGCCGGCCCACCATTTCATCATATTCCCATGTCACCTTCCAGAGACCCCCAATGCACCAGTTTTTTAGATAGGCGTTTCAAAACTTCAAGATGAACTAACACTGCTGTTGTTGATGGAGCCGTACGTGCAAATCCTTCCGGTTGCGTCATGAAAATGTCCAGTCTCCAGGCTACACCAGCTTACTTACAAACCAACTAGTGAATGTGAAACAACAATTCCGGACAAGATTTAAAAATCTATTGACCGTATGTATGTTTTCGTCATAGACTCTTTGCACTTAATATACTTCCAACCCGGTGAATGAACTACACCACACAAACAATCAATGTTCGTGTCCATTGGCCTTTAGGATCACTTATAGCCAACACACGTCAGTAGTAATATTGAGCGCGTTTCCAAATTGCGCACTGCGCATTATGAGGAAAGAAACTTAGACACGACGGATTGATTCGCTATTATAACGATGGACTCAGTGCTATGTAGTATATACGCTCTTATAAGTGCTCTTATACGCTTCATCTTGGGTTACCATCACTGGTGTTCCGTAGGAATCATAGATGCTTGTTGGTTCTTCCATATTATGTATGAACCGGGATTATTATGTAAATAATATTCTGTATTTTTATTTATCGTTTCTTTGCTCATTAAGAAACATGGAAACTTTTAACTGTTGCTTTATTTCACCACCCGTTTGTTAAACAAGGTAGGCGGCAGGCGGCGGACGATAATTGAACGATGCTCAGTCTCGAAATCACCCTTACAGTAGAAACTACAGTCGTACCCCTCGTACAGTGAGTTACGTAAGGTGTTCTGCCCGCCGAAAAACGATCATACGCTTCTAGAAAAAGCTAGGTTGGTTGGCACATTGAATAAAGGGACTGTCGACCTACGTGTTGTTCTTCGATCATTATTAGGCCTACAGCACCTGCCAAGAAAAACGTTGGGTATGTCCCAAACTTGATGTTTGGCGTTAAATGGATTAAAATATATTCATCTAGACGTTTCTTAAAAAAAAAAAAATATCGGGGACATCAACCACAAGACTACCACTCTGGGAGTATAGTTTGATTTTGTACCCCCCCCCCCGAAGTTGCCATTTGCAGAGTTGGCTTTCTCGCAGTCGAGCTAGTGGTAGATTCATATTTTTATAAAGCGGTGGTAAATGGGTTAGTAGAGGCCTACGACGGTCAGCTACGCCCGAAAATCTGACAAATAGAATGTCAGTCAGTGGCTTCTACTTGACTTGTAGCCAGTGGTTTAAATCATAATACAAAATAAAACAATAACTATAATTCTTAATACAATAATTCTTTAAAATTAATATCACTTCTTAATATCACTTCTTTGAAATTGTTACATATTTACGATTTTAATCCCCATATAAAGAATATAAATGAACCAGCCACGCCCACACACATTTTTTTCTTAGCCGCCTACACACGTCTGGACTGTAATTAAGTGCTCCCTAGTTGGAGACTTTCCAACAGCAGCCACAAAATGGAGCGTTCTCACACGTCATAAAATATCAGTGAAATAAAGACAAACAACGAAATTTCTTCAGCTATTTCTTCTGTTTATTTATCTAAAGAAAATACGACTACTGCTTTACATACATGAACAAGCCTCATTCTCTTAACAAAAGCATAAACCATAATGTTACGACATCGTAAAGGTCATTAAACTCTTTATTTCAACAGAATGATGTTTATACTTGAATGGTTTTGGATTTTAAATGATATAATGATTTCTCATAAACAAGTTCTGGTCTGGTATTTCTTCAAACGTCATTGGCATTTTTGCCATCTGTCTGTTTCCACTCCCCTCTTTCGTCAGTAACGCCCATCCTTCAAGACAAGAGGAAGGATAACATCTTTAGCCGTGATAACTAAACACGGCTTTTGGGTGTAACATTACCTCACCCCAAACATCTCACTAGCAAGCTCAAGAGGGAGTAAGTGATAACCCCCTTCTCGCGAGTCGCCTATACTGGTGCGTCTATTTCGTCGCTTCCCGTTAAATAGTTTCATCCATTCTATTCATTTATTCTAACTATTCATCTACATTTACTATTGTCGACAGCCACAATATTTTATTCTGCTTCATGGATTTTTGTGTATCCTCCACATCGTAGAACATTCAAACTTTTGACGATTCAATTATACGTGCGGTGCGGAAAGTGAGGTTATAACACCACCCGGTCGAAGACTGGGGCTTGTACTAAACGATCGATGTCCCTTACATGTTTGTACATTTCAATAAACTCGTCAGAAGTCAATGGATATCTGTAACGATAACCAGCGTCACCGGGTCGTATCTGAACGGTTGGAGTTGCACGGCTTTCCGCAGAGAAGCGACTTCAATGGTTCGTTGTGGCGAGACGACGTTCAGGCTGCGAGAACCTCTCAGGCGCCTGTTGTCGTAGCAACTTCTCGCCACACTCCGCTCTTACCGCTGATTCTTACTCAGTGAGAACTAGTCTTATCACCCTCTTGTCATACTAAACCCCAGTATGTTTCCAGTGATGTGGTTTATTTTCTTTTTTTCAAACAACTAAAATGGTTTGGACAGATCATTACTCCATTACACTCTTCTGTAACCTATTGGACGTCACGGTATACAAATACTCAGTGTTTCTAGTTTATCTATTTCATCTATTAGATAATGGCACGGGTTATAATATTACAAATCATGTTGATCGAGTTAATCTTTCCTTGAAAAATCGTGTTGTCCAATCTATTACAACAGTGCTGCGCCCGCACTTAAAGAAATCCTCTATTATTCAATCTCACAACCAATAAGTAAAGACATAACAAAAGGGACTAATAAAACAAAAAAAAATAAAAAAAATAAAATAATACAATTGAACTTGGGAAAGTTAGGTATACATCCTAGCTGGAGACTTTAAATAAAGTTTGGGAGTTAAAAAGTAATTGAATTTGCGTAATTTTTCGTGTTTACCTTTTTATGTAATCAACGACACAACAGACAAAACCACCATACAAGAATTGGAACGAAAAGTGAAACTTCTCATCCAAACCTGTCTGAAGAATTCCGAGGAGTTGGTCAGACATCGGATTCATAGCCGGGGCTCGCTTCGAGGTGTTTCAATAATACATTTTGTTCAAGATGAAGATGACTTCGGCGCCGCCGATTATTCGACTCACTTCTACCCCTAAAGACACAGGCCTAAATCATTTGCGTACAACTTTTAGGGATGCGTAAAACTTTAGTGGAAGTACGGAAAAGTTAAGTTGTATCAACACCAAATTGTTGCATGCATTGAATTTCGAACAGAAGTGAATGCGATATAATCAACTACTCCATTGTAACCGATAGTAACGATTTATACTAAATCTTACATAATCGATACACTCTTTCTTCATTTGATAACATAAATAAATAAGTAAAGATTATGAATGGTCAGCTGTTATAGTGTTTTTCAACGACAGTGAGTCGAGTGGTTGTAAGATTCACAGTACCAAGCATGCAAAGAGCAGAACCGACGCTTTGTCTGATGGTGCTAGCCCAACAACAGATAATTGGCTGTATTCATGATGACTTCTTGGAATCATCTTGGAATCTTGGATTCATCATTAGATCTGTTCAAAGGCAATCTAAGGCAGTTTTTTTGCTGAGTGAGAGTCTGAGGCTAACATCCTCCTCTTGGGCAGGAGGGATAGGGATGTATTGCGTGTCTATTCCTAATAAATGTTGTTTCATATTATTTGTAATGAAAGTGGTTGATTACGGTTTGATCATATTTTTTTTTTAATGAGGAAGCACACAATGACAGTCAGTGAGCGAGGTGAATAAGAGCACATGTGCTCGTATTGGTACTATTCTGTTTATGAAATGGCGTTAATGACGTCTAACGAATTGACCCAGAGGTGACTTACAGTTTCATCCAAAATGGTAAGACGACAGTCATGTGCTGTAGACTGATGGTATATCACTCCCTCCACTTGCTATCTTTCAGGTAATCTGCTACATACTCCTCCGGTATACAATTACACAGTCTTCGCTTCACGAAGTGATTTTTCCTATTTTATTCATCTTGCTATTCGACGTCTTGTTCGAGTACATTTTCGATTCGTCGGACTCCTCACATCTCGGTCCTTCATCTCCCACTATTGTCTTTCGATTTCTTCATAATTGGGTGTTAGTATGTGGAAGAGAAGTTACATCAGATATCTCGGGAGGCGGAGGAGGTTTCATCATTATCAACTGGTTCGTTGCTAGGCTATAGTCTTGAATTTTATATTTAAAAAAAAAGAATAACCTACGATAGTATAGACAGCTATTGTGTTTCCCCCCTTTCGGTTTGAAGTCACCCTCACCGTGGAACTAGTCATACCCCTAGGAGAGTAAGTTGCTTAAGGTGTTCTGCTCACCAAAAAAAAAACGTACGCTTGCGTAAAAAAGCGTTTAGTTGATACATTGAAAGAAGGAACTGTCGACCTACGTGTTGTTCTTCGATCTTTATTACAGCACTTTTACGGTCGGTCAGAACCTGCCAAGTAAAACGGTAGCCTTGGGAATGCACCGTGTACATTTTTTTTTGGAACAAAAATAATAATAATAATAATGATTTATTTCAGATAATTGGTATCCATATCACACAAGAGTTAAAAAACAAGGTTACAAATAGTTATTGCCTAACTACAGAAAATATCTTAAGGACCAAAATATTGCACATCAGTGGATGTAGTGCCAGGAGTGCCTAGGTGGCAGCACTCCAAAACAGAAGGTTCCACCAAGAGGATAGAGTTCTACTTAAGGAAGGGCTTGCACTAGCACCTTCCATGAAAGATCTGATAAGTGCGTTTTCCGAGCTATACAGGCGCTTCAGAAACTCGTTTCACTTCGTAAAATAAATTTCCAAACGACGTGCACGTTCTAAACGAAGTGCACGTATAACAACTACTTAAAATAACACGTTACATTACACAGTGCGTGCGCCGTTTGGTAATTAATGATTTCACGGGGGGGGGGTGAGAGGAGGCGGAAGAGTACCTCCCTCCTTCCAGCTTTGTGCCTTTTGACACCCCACTTTGCAAGATACCTGTATCTTCTCTGTAAGGTTTCATATAAATATTTATGGCGTAACCAAGTGGATGGTTTATAGAACTAGGTGTCCGAAACAGATAATTTCTTCAACACATGCCGTCCACTGCATCGTGAAACTGTTACGCAACAAGCTACTAGGGAGGATTTCTGTCTCTAAAAATATCACTAATAAATCGGTTTCACTTTGTACGCTCTTTGCTCTTTGGGCAGTCGTCCTCGAGAGTTTTATCTCTTTGTTTCCATATCGGTGTCAAATGTGTGATCCTCACACAGATCACATTTTACGGATTACCTGAGAGCGAGAGAGAGCTACTACCAGTGTTTGGTGCAGATTGGGTTTACCCTGGCATAAACAAAGGTTGGGTTTGTTATATTTTTTATCGAATTGCTCTGTAGCGCCACTCTAAGCCCGTGATGCACAACACGTTAATGGCAGCAACAATACTACGACCATAAGGAACTTATATTCTCGTACAATATAGATAGTCTGGAACCTGCCAGTCTTTACCTCGGATCAACGAGTTTCTCACCGTTGAGAAGTCCATGATTTCAGCACCTGCTGTAAATCGGTCGAATCCTGGGTCGAATCCTAAAAAAGTTTGGTGAACTGCTTAATCATCACTTTACGTAAAGTGCTGCATAATATGTTACAACAATGATATACTGGATATGTCCAGATATGTCTTCAGAGATTTCCGAATCTTCAGTGAAGTTTTGTCCGACATCTGTCATCTGTTATGATCTATTAGACAATAAACATCTATGGACAATGTGTACTTGGTGAATAGAACCGAAAAACATGATACATGATAATTTTATGAGCTGGATATTACAGAAACAGATTGTTGCGTGTAGGGTTCGAGAGGATGAGTAGGCCTATGCATGTTTCGTTGTTTCACTCTTAACTTTTCACTATAAACATCGGATGCGAGCCGAAAGATGTAACCAACAGTCAATAATTATGAAAGAAACTGCAACATACTCGCAATGGTTGCCAGAGACATTGTCAAGAGAAATATCGCGTAGAACATGATGTATTCACGCCATCCTAGTCAATCCAATTGCGCACCTACATTCATTTGGAGAAACAAGTCGATTCGAGGAAACTGTCTGGCCATTCGACCACCTTCTTGTTCAAGATCTTTCATCTGCTTCCAACGACAACATCCGCAAGAGCGTCTTTTTTGCTCAGCTATATTTTATAGTATATATTATGCCTTCGATCCTTTATTATAGTGCAATAATGCTGGATTGTATGTAGTTACTACTTCAACTGCTCGTACACCACACTTAGAACCCCCAGCGTTCCCACCTTCTTGTGATATGGAAAAAAAGAAACAATAATTCTTTAGGTAATTTTAAAAAGATGGTCGTTTTTCGTGCTGTTAACCTCTTTATTTCCGAGCACACATTGGGCACCGAAACAAAAATACATATATAGCCTACAGGCTGTAGTTTTTCTTAAGAAGATCTAATTATTATTCGACGTAATAATAATTATGTCTTGGATGTAGAGAAGTCTGATACCAGATTGATACCTTTGTTCAGTAAATAACATTGTTTTTTTTTTTCATATTGACCTGTTGGAGGATTCAATATCATCGAACCAATTTTATATAAATCGGTCAAGAAGAAATCATTGTGTTATTCCGATGATAACTTGATCTAGACTATCCCATCGCAAATCTTTTCCGTTATTCCCCCCCGTTGTTATACCCTCCCCTTACTCTTGGATGTTGTCATGTCTTCCAAGTATTTCGTTGATTTGCCACATATGATTTGTCACTTAAGATGGAAATCTGTATGTCACCAAGTTTATGTATCGCAACACGAGACAGTAGACCCCAGCGACACCTCCTCCTTTACTGTAATGCTCTGGCTAAGGCGATGTATTGCAACTAGCTAAGGCGATGTATTCGGCTTCCATCGTAGAGACTGCTCTGGAGTCCTCCCATTCCGAACGGCCCCAGTACCTTCCTTCTTCTATTGATAGCGATCCTGGTCCAGTTAAATTGATCAATCCTCACACCTCGTCCACCGAATGCCTAAGGGGTGATGAATGGATCCCAGGTCTATGAGCTCAAATCGTCTTCCCACGGTTGATTCACCCAGTCCATGGCGTTCTGTATTTTTTTTCTGCTATCAGTGTCTTCATCGATGTTGTACAGACGATTTCCTTGCCTGGTCCTCGTGGATTATAACAGACTCATGAGTCGATCTTGCTGCGTTTGAATCCTGCTCGAATGAATTCTTCATTCATTTTCTCGTTCCAACAGCGACCCGACTGCTCGAGTCCATAGGAAATAGCATCTTGGGCATACACGGGGCAGACTATCCCTTCACAATAACCTTTTCCCTTATTTGTCTGGCCATTTTATTTGTTCATTATGGAAGAAAGTTTGACATAAACTCGATGACACATTCTCGTTAAACGCCTCTCAAATATTCATTTCATCTTTGTGACTATTGGTTGAGAGTATTTCCATACTAACCGTCTCAAGACGTCTCGTGAAATGTTCAACTGATCATCAACAATAAAAATCAGATGACTGCATATCACAAGCATCCTTGTTTTGAGATGAAAGTTGTCACTTTCAGCTATGAAAACACCACTTACAAATTTAATTATGTCATTATGTATTAATGCCATGATATTTTTTTACATTACAATCACAGAGTTTTTGTAATTTTGTAATTTTTGTTCTAATTGTTAATCATTGCGCATTTTTAGCTTATTTTCATTAATTCGTTACACACATTTCTCTTACTAGCAGTACAACTGCATCAACATACTTACTAACTAGAGTGTACTACCTGGTATTTTGGATTTTTCCGGATTTTACCCGGGTAGGAGATAAAAAATGGCGTTGTGCTGAAAGGGTTATGACTATTACTAAAGGAAAAAAAAACGAGTAACAGCAGGAATAATCTCGCTGCATAATGAGTGGTTAACGGTAAAAGATCCAATTGTGTCAATTAGAAGGCTCCAGGAACCATGGGGAAAGCTGATGAGGCGCTCTTCTGTTAGCAATGCGGGTGTATCTACTTTCTCAGCTGGATTTTATTCACAATCTTTAAAAAAAAAGTTACCCTTCAATTCCCAATTTATGTGAGAGTCTCTGCCGTTTAATATCGACGTCATCAACTTTATTATTCGCCTTTTCTAAAAATAATATCGTTCCTTTATCATACGATAATACTGGATTATATGCAGTTACTTATTGCTTCGACTGCTCGTACATCACACTTGTAAGCTTGGTTCTTACAGTGTGTGTAACGATCATTTTTAGCAGGGCAGAGATTCCGCAGATCTCCATTGCCAAGTTTCGGAGAGAAGAGTGTCTGTTCTCTCGAGGTCCTCGCTTGGTTCTTACATTCACCTAGAGAATTCGTTTTTGTGTCTACACCCACCTTTTCGAGGTAGAGAATCATGAAAAAGATGACAATAAAGTAATCCAAGATGCCGGACTTTAAATTTCAATATGGGCGCTGTCTACCACTTCGAGTCGTACTGACACAAATCTTCCGTTTGGGCTAGTGAACTGCCGCTTCGACCAAGGGCACGCGGATTCCAAACATAACGATGGTCGGCGCACGCCCTTTATTATTGTTTCTACGAGAGAGCTCGTTTTTCATTTCCGCGCGTTTTAAACGTTCATGCTCCACTTGTGCTTCCACGACAAAAAACAATTTTAAAACAGTTGAGCTGCGCGTGGCACGTCCGTTCCCTTCAGCTGAAGAGGAGAATAATGAGTGGCTTCGCGAGGCGTCTATGGCACTAAAATTGGTACGTCGGGACCACTACCACCAAAGTAAGTGGCCAGCAGATCAGTGTTTTCATACCTCAGCAAATTGCAACCAACCTCATTCGACAGTGATCTCTTGTCAAGTCGCAACATCTATATAATACATCCTAACTGGCTGCAAATTTCTTAATATATTGCCTACATATTAATCATAGAAAAGGATTATACTCTTATTGCCGCGTACCAACAGAAAAACTAGTAGAAAGTTGAGTTACTAACGTTAGGCCTATCTGTCAAGAAACCGTCTGGATGTTTCAGGGGAGGGGGGGGAATTGGAGGCGATATTTACTAGTTTTATTCCGGTAAAGTCAGTCAAGCAACCACCTTGAAGAATCTTAACATAGCTAGACTTATCCCGAGCCCTTGCCTCGAAAGCGTTTTTGTTGTTGCTTCTTGTATAGAGATCCATTCATTATTCAGTAAATTTTGTTTTAATATTGCGTGTATAATTTATTCATACATGTGATAGTATTTTTCATACTACTGATCAGTTAAGTTTCTATCCCGCTTCAGAATCTACTCGTCCGAAGTGGTGAAAATAGTTGTTGTGTAAGGCGATGCCGTTATCATCATAGGGATCGGTTGGATGAAACGTTGTCTTTCATATACAAGGATATATCTGTATCCATGAAAAGTGGTGATAGGGTGATCTACTCTCAAAGACTGCAGCTCCATCAAATCTAATATTTCTATTATTTCTGAAACAACAATCTATTATTTCTGAAACAACTTTATAATGTTGCGGGTGTGTGTGGGTGTATCCAGACGTCTCTCCCTGTCTCATCGGAAGTTTTAAGTGCTCTCTTCCTCATAATGAAGGATAGTGTGTCAGGCCAGGTTTTTAAAGCAACCAGACAATTCATTTAGCCATTCATGCTGAATGGCACTTCTGTCCGTCAAACCTTTTTCTCGCTACCGAGGGAAAGGAATAGGCTCTCTTTTACACGGTTGACAAAGATCATCCTTCCAGCGACCGACATACAACCCTGCACGGGTTCACTTTCACACTATGTTGTAAAAAAAAACCACTCTTCTTGATTATTTTTGCCCTCTTGGGTTTCCCCTTCTTATTCTTCTTAGGAGGAATACGTGTGTGGCGGATTTTTGAAGGACACTTTGTGAAGAAAGAAAAGTGGTGTTTCATGACTGGAAGTAGCCAAGGGAGGAATACTGTGTACAAATAAAAGTATTACAATTATTATTACTATAATCGTTAAATAATTTGAATGACGTTAATAGTGAGTGCTTACTAATGCAGCACAAACGTAATTACTTCTGCGCTTTTTCCTTGGTAAGTGGGTGGGTGGGTGGGTGCTGAGTAAGCCACAAAAAAATGACATCTTCACGTTCGAGCAAGTTGTGTCATTAACATAGTGATGTTCATCGCAGAGATGGGTGGATATATCATCATTCGCCTTATCCCCGTTATTCTGCTTAGATCAGTAACAAATGTATATTCAGTAAGCCGATGTATATTTGTATATTTCGTTAAGCCGATATTGTCTAATTGACGAATCATTAGACCCTGACCCAAACAGATGAAATCTCGGTGGTGTTGTATACAAGAGAGAAAAGGGGGGTCGACGACGGCGACCGATTTGATGGTGAAAATATCGTATACACTCTAGTCTTCAACAACCTACGAAGCTGTTTCACATTCTGTTCTTAA
>JAQIUX010000004.1:0-27281 GCA_034696965.1 Lithobius crassipes | reverse complement strand
AAAGCATTTTCTATTATTTAATGTCGACAACAATAACATCTCCACTAGTTCATGATAACAAAGCAGCTTTTGGTGGATTTGTAATAAATGTTCAATCTCTTATGTTCAAATACCTCGTGATGTAGCTAGCTAGCCAGGATCAGTCTCTTATATTCAAATACCTCGTGATGTAGCTAGCTAGCCAGGATCAGACTAATGTTCAATGATCATCTCGATCCAAAATTCTTGTAGTGCCGCTGGAATATAGTATGATTTCTTCCTCTTCCTCCAAACAATCTTCACAGGCCTCCAGTATCATGTCTGTTCAAGTTTTGGCTGGGCATCCCACTATGTCTGAGAACCAATTTCACCAATTTCATATAATTTCCTTCATATATAAATCTTGTATATATGTTTAGCACTTAGTTATATCTTAAATTTTTGTTCCGATTTAATCGATAACAGATGTCACACACACTTTAACTAAATCAAATAGTGATGTTCGTTATAGATACAATCTGTATGTATAAAAAATATAGAAGGGAGGGAATCCAGAGGATTTGGAACCTTAAGGAATGATTGGAACCGTTTATTATACATAGGAACAATACGGTCCAGACGGGACGTCCATTATCTCCCAGAACATCAGGCAAAAGCCCCGTTAATCTTACGACAATCTTTCACATACTTCAACCTTTGTTAGTCGCATGCTTATACTAAGTGTTACATCTTACAATGCTATCGTATCATCCATTGTATCCTAACACAGTCTTAGACTAGTGACAGTAGCCATAAAACCGTCAGAAGTTTTTAGCCATTTATTCGGCAAGATATCGTGGCAGGCAACACATGGCCGTTGATGTGGTCGAGTCACTGGTTCTGGTAGTAGACTGCGCGGAAATCGATTGCTGCTCTTCAAAGCTGAATACTTTGAAAGAGTAATCTGTGATGATTGTTTGGACGGGGATTCCACTGACAAAAATCCATTGTTGCACGTCCCTGCGTGCAATTCAACAACACTGTTGTGATCTCTGTCTGTACAACAATGACTGTGCTGCTTCGAATTCTCTTGGAAAGTACGGACAGACTATCACATAAGAAACGAGAGGGCATATCAATTAAGAACTCGCTGTAACGGCACCACTCAAATGCTATCTAAACGGTTGAACGCTAGCGAGGCTGGTCCGTGAAATATCTCGTAACTGGGCTGGAACTCTCGACAGTTAAGGCAATCTGAGAAATGCTCAAGTTTTTTTGATATAACTAACAGATTCGTTGCAGTACGGACGGACGTCAGACATTGGTTGGTGACCGAAGCCCTTTGCGTTTTGCGAATTAGATTTTTCCATTAGGTTAGATATGGCACCGCAGGATATCTAAAACCCTCCCAATCCAAATTTCCCGCACGCGACTGGCGATGTCATCGGGAACTACGAGGGTCCCTGCAGGTTCAACCATGGTGATAAGGCAGGAGCGTGAATCCCTCCCGTATTCCCCTTCCCCTCCTACAACCTTGTCACTCATCCGTATCTTTTAAAAATCATGTCCCGTGAAGAGGCTCGTCGTTCGATTCAAAATAGTCGAATAATTCAAAATAGTTGATTTTAGTATGTACCAAAATCTAATAATGGTTCGTCCTCTGCATACTCTGTTTGCAGTGCAGCTCATTCATGTTTCAACTTGAAACCGGCTGAATTATTTATTGTCTATCTGCATTTGATGTTTGTTGGTACACAACGGGTCTTAGTCGATTAGTAACACTCCGCACAGAGATGCTTTTGGGAAAGTCGTGCACGTCACCAATCTCTTTTGGCTAGCGAGGTGCATGTGTGATGGAGAATGGAGATGCTTCGTGTCTGTGTTGTTGTTATGGAACGACAATTCGAATAAGTTAGTCTTGGTACATTGTTTGTCACTATATTGGCTCTAGGGAGCAGCAGCATCCACCAGGATGCTCATGCCAAATGAATTTACTGTTTTTTTTTTAAACAACTCTCTACAGTCAACAAGCTGATAATCAGCATTATTGCACGCAAGATTGGTGCTGGTCACTGAGACTCGAGAGGTCTCCAAAGGGGATACAGGAAAACCAAGCCAACGTAACGTACGCTATCCTCTAGGCTCTAATGTAAGATTGTATTGATGGCATTAATTTCACTAATGCACTCCAGTTTTTTTTAGTAAGTTTAGGGACAATCGTTTATCAGTTCTCTGGAATTCACTGGGATACAGTAAGGGGTGTGGACATCTTTTAATTATAGGTCATTTCATAAATAGCGGGATGGGAATAGGTACAAATCTTAGAATATTCGTTGAAATTGTCAGTATGAATCACTCTATCTGTCATATGTTTAGTAAATAGTGCAGATCCCTGAAGTTGGTGGTTCACTGACATATTAATTATGTCGTAAAAAAACACTTCTTGATATTCTTGCCCTCTGGTTTTTCCCTTCTTCTTCTTCTTCTTCTTAATCATCGATCAGTTTGTTTGATTCGTGTTTTTATGTAAGTTTTCGTAGAGCCCAGTGCGTGAAAATTCTGGATATGTAATCGACTCAGGAATGTGACCTGCCATAATATTAAGGCGGCTAGTGTGTCCAGTAAAACGTCCGGTCTCAGTTTCAGCAGCACTCTATGTCGTAGTAACAAAAAAAAATGCACCAGTCCCCGTGTGGTGTCCTTGGTATCATAACATCACGACGATGGTCAAGCTATGTGGTACACATAATCGATAGTGAGTCTCGAGGTCATATCGACGGGTGAGAGTGTGAAACATATTTGTGAAGAAACATCTTTGTGAAACCATTTTGAAAAACCCACGCAGTTTCAAATTTTCTTCCAACGAATGACTACTTGACTGCCTAGAATCTTGTCCTTATGACAATAGAAATGAATGAAACCGAAACGATGGGCCTACTCTGTTCCTAATTTTTCTTTCTCAGGGTGACTTATTCCTACGAATAATATAATAATGATTGGAATCCATAATTATAACAGTTGGTATGATTTAAAATGAAGTGTTACGAATTGTTCCGAGAAAAGACAGATACAATAGTTTGTTGTCAATAGCATTACGCGAAAAATAAGTCCTGCTCGTGGCGGAGTCATCGTAGTTGTTATCTCGGCGGTGTTATATAACAGTTTCCTCGAGACTACCCTGAGAGGAGGATTCACAAGAACGGGACGTGACCAACGGGCGAATTAGAGTTATCAAAGGGTCCCTGAAATCATATAGGGTTTCCTACCCAGTCAAGAACTGTGAGAAGGTTCAAGTGATGCGACCTCTCAAATTTAATGGAGTTGTCATAGGCATTATGTTAGACCATAATGACACGACGTGTGGTACTGTTGCTTACATCCACCATGTAGTTTCATAGAGTTCAGTCACTGCTCATTTCCACTTCGATCATCTTCATTATTCAAATAACAGATACATAATATTCTTGATTAAAAATAACAGAGGCATACTGGATTTTCCGACTATGGGATTTTTGGATGGAGACACAGTTTCAACCTTCACTTTCGCGTTGACAATATCCTTGCATTCAAATCGCTCTGTTATCCTACGGTGGTCGGAAACAAATGGTGATACACATTAACACGACTTTAAATATTTTTAATACAAAGAAAAAAATGTAGAGGATGTACTGGCCAGCGTATGTGTATTCTCACATTCGGCTTCCTCCTGCGATACTCTCTCACCTCGCAATTGCAGCAGTCCCATGTCGTAGCAACCATGGTGTAACCCCTCGGAGAGTGAGGAGTGGGAACGCAGGTCGTTCTACCATGCCGACAAGCGATTAATAATAATAATGATATGGGAGAATGAATCGGGAACAAAAAAAAATGGGAGACACCAAAAGCATGAGTCCTCGGGCGGTGTCTACACACCTTCTACGCTCAACACAGCAAGACCAGAACATCGTACGGACGAATAGAATGCTTCTCTCGGTGGCAGTTTCTCTTCGTCGAATACGTCCATTGAGTCGACATATTCGTAAGGATAATAACCCCCAAAGGGTCATAAGGTTTACAATTATCAGCTGCGAACCAGTCTATCGTCGCCAGTACCATCTCTTGGTTAGGCTGCCTCGCCTACCAGGAAAATCGAAAGACGGCTGCAGAGCTAGCGTCTCATGCTCTTTCGTTCCTTCCAACACAATATTTCTGCGAATAATTACTTCTCTTTCTTCTATAACCACCATTCTACGCTCCCCCAAAATATTACTGAGAGTTCTCTGACACCAATACAACAGTTCTCAATTAGTATTTCTTGTCATTTGATGATGATGTTGATAGTGGTATGGCTTCCAACGCCGATGGATGAACTTGAATGAGAAATCTGGCGGTAAATATCATCTCATTACCAACAGCAACAATAAAAAACCTACAATTACCCTGAACGTGGTTCGCTATTCTTTTAACATGTAGTTTCACATTTCCTCACAACGAATGACTGACTACTGACTCTACTGAGAATATATTTTGTCGTTTAAGCAATGTGAGTAGGAAACTGGCCCTCCTCCAACTGCACACACTTCGCAGGGTGCACAGATATGACTTGGTCACGAGTCTGCCGTTATACTGTTTTCATACACCACACACCATTTCCAAGCCTGCGGGGCGGTAAGACACGTATATGTAAAGTAAATCGAAGTGACCCTTAAACTTACAGGTACAACGATAGACAAACTCTATTACGTTTTTTAGCCGGCTAGCCTGCCATTCTGAATCTGGTACTCCGACATTATTTTATTGATTACTAGTTACTATCAGTCCTCCTCCTTCTCTGCACAAGAGTGCATTGACCCAGCGAGCGAACGAAGGGTCCAGCGGTCCACGCTGAAGACTTTTTTTTTTACATTTCGACTCTACATTCTCTTGACAATCCACACGTGTGGCTGTTACGGCGCCAGCCTAATCTGGCCATGCTTTCCGGCCGAAAACACCCGTTTTCCCACTACAGCAGCAATCAATAGCCCGAATAACACATCTCGACTCTTGGCAAAAAACTTGGTGGCTTGGCTTCCCCGTCTGTCCCCTTCTGTCAAACGTCCGGCGACCGCAGAGTGCTGACATGAAGCGGGTGAAGGGTGGCAGCATCCTTGCACAGACATCGGGTCTGAGCGGTACAGCTGACTGGTCGACTGCACGCCCGTTAGAGACCCAGCGGAGAGGGGGGGGGGATGTGGTCAAAAAATCTTTTGCGTTGAGATTTTTTGTGAGGTTTTACGTACTAGATGTGATTACTTGCTGTTTTCGTTGAATATTGAAAAGAAAGGGGACGCAACAAAGTGAGAAACAAATCTAGCAAAAAAAAAATCCTCGCGTTCAAGGGCCAACAACCAGTTTCCCAACAGGATTTGTGTGTAGCTACAGTTTCGTTCCTCCATGGACTTCTCTACAACGTGGAAATAAATCTATGTTTATGCGCCATCGCTTTGTTCCACTCCTCGGCGATGGTCTTCGTTTTTAACACCATGGTGCTCATCCCATCCATAACAGCAAGTTGAGATCTTTGTCTGTTCTTATATCTGACAAATCTACACATCCCGCATCGTGCGATTAGTATAGGCGGATATCTTGTACCCACGCTGTGCGTGGTGTACACTCTCGTGTGCCGTAATAACACAGGTGAGTGTTGGGTGTACAACTTCTTCAGCCACGCCATGAAGTGGATCAGTAACGCGGCTATAGAAAGCTAAGGTAACCAACAGGTTTCAAGAATCGAGTTTTGATGTCGAATTGGATAGTGTCCAGCAAGCCCCGTTGGTCGTCGGAGGTTACCATGTAAGCCTGCTACACTATGGAGTATTACAGGATCATGACGACACGGTCAGATGTGTCGGTATCGTATATGAGACGCAGCCCACGTAGCCGTTGCTCATCCTGTTGTTACCACGTTCGTGTTGGTGACAGGTAGGTCTATAATGCGCTATACGGCGAAACCCGTATGGCACAAAAAAAAATATACAAGTTCCGAATGTGGGAATATGAGATGAGGTATACATCCGGCACTTCAAAGCAGTGACGATACTATTAAATATTTCCGAATCAATATAAAAACAGAAAACAAAAGAAAAAAATTGTAATATAGTAATTAGGCGGACTTTGGAGACCGCCGCTTACAGTTTTTCTATTATAGTGATGAAGGATGATTACTTCTTCCAACAATGTTATGACAATCCGAGAAATATGGTTCTCGTATCCGTCCCCGTAAATAATCTCCTCTCCAAAATTATTACCCAGATACGTTATTACATTTCGGTTGTCTGGCCGGTGACACCTAAATTAGGCGGGCTGGCCGGCCAGGGGAGATGCGTGTGATGCGAGAGTGCAAGATGAGATGAAGAACTTGGCTCGATTTGTTCTAACTAACGACGAAAATTTGAGTTTCATCTTTGATGTGGCATGTATCGTAGCCTAATGCTTACTTACAGGTTCAAGTTCAAGTTCTGGTCGACTAACATTCATAACATATGATAATTTAATTGTCTCTAGTGATACAAGGCAATAAAGCCAGTCGTTTTTGATTTCAATAGCATGACATGGAAATAAGTCATGCTCGTGACGGGGTCATCGTAGTTGTTGTTGCGTCCATGTTATCTGGAAGGTGAATCTCTCCTTCCGTTCAACACTGGAGGACGGATAATAGGAGACCAAATTACATGCATGACACGCACGAGCATTTTTCGGACAGACGCGCTTAGGAGTACAGAGTTTTAGTGAGGCAGATGTGTGGAACACTTTTGTTCAACTTTCAAACTGCTTCTTCTTTGTATTGGCCATCTTGCGGCCTGCTGGTATATGTTCGCTACTGTCATCACTATCAGTAAAATTTACTGTCTGGCGAAACATTACCGAGCCAGCATGTAGTATACTATACAAGCTGGCTCCTACGACTTCCTCCTCCTTTGCCACCGATCTAATGATATGTGTACTCCTTCGTATTATAAACAACATTCATTGACTGTATTCTGGTAGTTAAATGCAAAAAAATAATTTGCTGTTGAAAAAAGCTAGCTAGATTCGTTATAGGATAACTCTCAGGCCACATGACTCGCAGAACATGTCATTCGTTCTCTATCCAAGTTATAGTTTGCTTATCTTGGGATCCCTTGGAGTCTATGACGGGTCGGTCACCTAATGTAGTGATATACACGGCTTAAATATTCGCAATATAAAAATATGAACGCCGACACGGTCCCAGCCATTTACAGTACAATACTGATCGAGAGTTTTTCGTGAGTTTAGTATGGATGGGATACTGGGATACAGTCATCGTCATCGCGACAGCCGTACGTAGTTTTACTACTTTATGTCGACTCCGTGGATGAGCATTCAGTCTGCGCCTGGTGATTATCCATCGTCTCGTCTCGCGGGTATTTCTTCCTTGGATCCAGCAACAGATAAACGTAATATCTATGGCGTGTTTTGGATGAATGCTGCCGCGTCTATTCGTGTGCGTGCGCACCTTCTGACTTTTAGGAATTCTTCTGACAGAATACATCGTTGGTTGCACCGCTGTAAATTATTTTGTCATAGTTGATTGGAAGAAATAACTTTCAAATAGTCATGCCTGTTTTTAGTATTAGTTTCCTACGTGTGACTGCTGCAACAATGAGCAATAAATGCATAAATAAAATAAAAAATATTATCTTGCGAATATAGGCGTGATTAACCTGTGGATCTGAGTTATGAGTGTGTTTGCCAATTTAACTTGTATAGCTGCGGTCGTATATCTTCTTCAAAACTCTCCTACCCAGACAGGCTTAAAGCCCTTGGCATTCATTCTTTTTCTGCAAGATTTGACAGAGGAGACATGCTGCAAACCTTTAAAAACATCCATGTTTTTGATGCTTTATCCAGCAACACTTTCTTTTCCCAGTCCTCTGGCTACAGGACTCGATGTCACATCTACCGAATTCGGCCTATGCCATTTAGAACTAATGTTCTTAAATATTGCTTTTCTCAGCGTGGTGTCATTCAATGGAACCAGATTCATCTCTCCATTGCTGAAGCGAATGGAAGGCAGCCTATAACAATTGTATTACATAATTTATTTCGTAACAACTTATGGACATTCTGGGCATTATAGACCTTTAGGTCTCTGTGGTCAATAATTTAATTTAATTTATGAATTGTGAATCATAATTGGGAATTGTTTTGTTCGAAACAGATATGGCGCGATCACGGGAAACCAAGGAAAAGCTTGAGCCAGTGCGCGTCCGTTTTCACATAAATGCTCGCGCCCAGGCTGAAGGCGGTCGAAAACAGGCCACGAGCAAGCGTCGCGCCACGGCGTCGCGCTCAGAATTTCCGACATAAACGCAGCCTCACGGTCACACTCTGAACAGGCACGCACCAAAAAATATGTTCCCTGACTTCTGTAGTCAGTTGTGGCTCAACACTGGCTCAGAAACCATTCTCTATCTCTCCTTCAGCGACTCATTCCTCATAAGAGCCTGCCGGTATTGTAGTAACTTGCTTACAAGTCGTTGTTGCCATGTGGCAGCAGAGCTAAAAGGTAAAGCGAAAGATTTTTAACTGCAATGATTCCTCAGTATCGAGCTTCAATAAATCGTTTAATTTATTAGTCTCTTCTTCATCTCCTAATTCAAGTCAATCGTCATCCCTTGACATTGTGTGACGTGATATTACAAGAAGACATGGACATTATTCCTTGTCCGATGAACATTTACTTCCTTATTCAACTATTCATATGTTACACCTGGAAGCCTTTGTGCGGAACACTTTCCAGCTTATGGGAACTCCCATTATGCTGAATCAGTTAAGAAATCATTGACAACTTGCCAACTTGACATAGTAAAATCTACAATCCTTGGGATCCTGGCCGTTGAACCTTGAGCAGAACGGAGGCTCATATTATGTAGGTATGATTCTAAGCTCTCGTTTAGTGTACTTACAAGCACGATGATCCCCTCTCCTTACGCTAAAAAAAAACACTGTTATGTTTTAGAAGTAAAAACGAAAAACCTGGTTTCGGAGTCTAGAAAAATCATCAGTGTACCCAGATTCAGCTCTTCTGAGTCTTTTCTAGCCGATTGTCGATTCTCAGTATGGGTTGTGAAATGTCCCCCTGCCACGCATTTTCGTCAAACTTGCGTTATCCACGAACAAGGAGTTTAGCAAAAAGATGGGGCACATAAATTGCAGCTGGATCAACTTGCAACTGGACTCATGTTCAATGTTGAATTCGCTACCATTTCTTGAGCAGATGGATGAAACTTAGCTGAGTTTGGCGCATCCATCTAATCTCGAAGTCAATCGCTATGCTCCTTGTGAAACTCAACAGCGGGAATTCATGCAATTCTCTGAGACTCTCAGGTTCAGTAATGCGTCATCGTTGGTGTGTCTCTACCATTGGTGTGTCTCTACCATCATCATAATTTCTTTGATGACGTGTGTGGTTGAACAATACTTTATTTACGGTATTACAGATGCCAAGTAACAGTTGCGTCGAAAACAAAATACAATCCTGGATTAGTAAAATTGTTGTAGCTCATTATTTCTACACCGAATGTTACTTCTGACTTTCTCTAAATCCTATTTTATTTATTAATGACAATAATAGAAATGTTACAGTGATTAATCAGCACGTGTTAACTAAAGTGTTTGTGCTGTATGAGATTTCCTCCTTACGGAGAGGGACGATCTGTGAGAACTCAAGAGTGTGTATTCGTATTCAGTTCAACTAAAAGTGAACAAAAAGCTGGCGGGATGTACATGCCAAGCGCGCATGACTCAGCCAAAAAAAAATCCTCCCAAACCTCCTACCGTGAACGCACCGAACTGGTTGGAAATCATTATGAACAAATTCAGTCTTAAGGAATGTCTGCGAAATCATTATTCCCTTACTGCATTGATTGTTCTCGTCCCTTACTGTTGCTGTTCAACATCAGTTAGTCTTTGTGAAAGATGGCACCGCAGGTTTGGTTGAACCGACGGCAACAAGTCTTTGCGTCCTTCCAAGTGAGTGTCACCATTCCTGTTTCTTAGACAACAACTCTGGTGTCATCTTAGTTGAGAATTGACCTTCGTGTTCGACTGAGACAGAGCCGAACAACCAATCAATCCTAATTTTTATTCCAATAACACAAAAAGAAATATTTCCTCTCTGTGCAAGTGAGTTATTAGTGATTTCCACTCTATGGATTCTTTTTACTCTAATGTCGCAGCAACTGGAATCACAGCAGACTGCATACTATCACTCTCTCCCGAGTGGGGAGTGTAGGTTGCTCTGACGCACCGAGAAGGTATGGATGGTATTGGTACAATTGCTGTACACAATACTCCACAATCTATACGGTAAGGAACGAATATTTTTAATAGCACGTGGAACAGAAATAAGATGACCGTGGATTATGATCCGGCGAGGACAGTACTCTCTAGTACTTGGTGCATCTCTCGGCGTTCTGGGATATTACCAAATAAAACGCATACGAAATTTTACAATGTGAACCCGAGGATCCTGAAGAAGTCAGTGTTGCGTATGAAGGTGGTAAACAAGCTTATAAGAATGGGGCCCATCATTCTATCTATCTTTCTATCTATCTAATTCTGGTATTTATTGAACTGATTGAAGTATGTCACTACCGAAACTGACCAGATGAGGATATTGCTCAGTAAAGCAGTAAAAACGGTAACTTACTATAAAAAGTAGTAATACTAATATGCTTAATAAAAATATATCAATAAACCCTTCCGCTGCGCTATACACAAACCGTCTAAACTATAGCATTGTGCAGCTTTTTTGGTGGTGATGTGTAGCATCAGATGGAAGGAGACTAGCACCCTTTCCGTGGTGTTTTTTTTTTACATTTAAAACGTTGTTGGGTGTACTGTGAGGGCTCCTATTGCTGCATTGTTACTTCTTTTCTGGCCATTGTGAATGGTGCGGCGCATTTGAGTCCAACAACAATCCAATATTTCTGGAATCTTGTTTCTCCCCTTTGTTATCGCATTGGACAGGAGGAATCCTTCAAACAACAGGCGGAGTTCGTGGACTGAATTTCGTGGGAAGAAGTTCTGTGTGTTAAATGGTGCTTGTATCGGTTTAATCAACAACAAATCCATTTCGGGGATAAGGATTACATAGTGCAGTTCTAATTCATTCCAAGGATACATTGGCCAACAACTCAGCCTAACTGGTTTACCACTAGTCTAAACATACAAACAATCATCTGTCATTAGGCTAGTCTCATCATGTGTGACTGCACATTCTATTTTGACACTGGTGGATAATAGTTTGATACTGACCGTCGAATCCATCTTGCAAGGCACCAGATAGGTTTTGCTTGTCATGTGAACTTAATACAGCTACATCTAACCATAGTTTGCTGTCAGTTTGTAGTTGGTGTCGTGTCCATGTTATCGTGGGAGTGAACCACAATATTATAACGCATGAATGGAAACACTTTAGGACGAATGGAACCAACTTGCATGCATGGCCACGAGCATTGTTGGGACAGACGCGCTTATAGACTTTTAGTGAGGTAAGAGTTATGGAACTGTGTTTGTGGAACGCCATGTTCTGCGATAATAGTAGGTTGAGCCGAATTCGAGCAGCAAAGGGTCGCAGGAATCCTGCAGGATTCCATACTCGACAAAAACAAGTAATGTGACTTCTCAATTTTTATGAAATATGTAGGATTCTATAAGATTGTTGATCCAAAAATCGTTACCGGTAGTTCAGTTACTTGTTACTTGCTGGTTCAAGCTTGATCATTTTAAAGTGCAAGATGATGACTGATTATTTTACTTCTTTTTGGACGAGTTTGGGAGTTAAACAAACTAATAAAACATCCATTTCGGAGGGAAACGGGCAAACCTGGAGGGGTTGGATTGATCGGAGGACAGTGCGGAGCACAATGATGCGGTTTCAGTTGGCGATAAGATAGAAAAATACGATAATTTTTCTCGAATTCTCCCATCACCTTGCACCAATCTTTTCATTACTTGCCCATAAAATATGTTTACTTGTTGTACTTGTTGCAAGTCCTTACACATTGAAACCCGATCACAACCAACAAGAGAAGTTCCGATCCTCCCAAAGCAGAAGCAGTGTGTATCCATAACCATTTCTTTCAATTAACTATTCGACAATTAATCGATTCCCATTTTTTGTGGATTTGTTCGACCACAGAAAACTGTACTATATGTTCCAGGTCAAACTGACACACAATCTGCCGTTTGGGCAGGTGAACTGTCGGTTTGACCTCGCAACGCCTGAAGACACAGAGACCCTTTAGAGTTGACGTGGAACAAGTACGTATATTAAAGACTGTCTACTGTTCAAACGGTTATCGGCATGGTTCAGCAATCCCCTCCCCCGAAATACATTGTTTACACAAATTCTTCACGACAATGCTGGACACAGGTTGCCGTATCGTCTTTAAAACAATGAACGGTTTCATCCACCACTTGAACCCCGCAGCCTACAACATTTTTTAAAAATAAAATGGCTAATGACCAGACCAGACCGTGGTTCTTCCATCTCTATCCTGCAACAATTCTACAAAGGGCAGTTGAGCTAAAAAATCTTTTTTGTGTTCAAAGTAATAATGTGCTTCATCGTACCAACACACAGCGTCACTCCAACCGGCTGAAAGTTGGCTGTATAGATAATCTCGTTGGTGCGTGCGGGACAAACGGTTCCTTGCAATTTTCTTACTTCCAAAGAACTCTCTTCCATTGTGAGGATCCTTTGTCTAATAGATGTGATCTATGCAGATTTTAGAGAGTGTACCGACACCCTCTCGACCCCTGGGTCGCCAGCAGTTTTCAACTCTCGTGCCATTTTTGTTAGTCTATCTGTCTCTAATAAGATTCAACCCCATCGATATCGTTCTTTAATTTGGAAATATTATATGTGAACAAGACGCTGGTTCTTCACACAAAATTTCCTATTATGGCACTAATCATTTCATGGAATTAATAAGCAATTCAGAGGGCCTGGATAGGCATTACTGGTCTATAAACGCGCAGGTCGAGAGTTATGGTTTTATATCTCTGTACAAAATGTTATACACAAACTTAAGGACACTTCTCTCCTCCTCCTATCATGCGGTCCAGAGGAAATCGGATCTATTTTCTAAGAATTCATCTCATTAATTAATAGACACGTAAACATAGTCATTCTGCGTTGTTTATGCTGTGCTCGATCAATTTCGCTATAGCAGTGACAAATTTCACTGCAGAAGAACAAAAAAAGTCATATTTACTATGTGGGGAAATGCTTATACGACTGATGACTCAGTCCCATCATTGGATGGGTACGCTTTCTTTCATGCACCGGTGGCGCATGAAGCGAAGCGAAACTAAACCAAACTAAACCAAAGTACTATCTCTAATGAAAGTTCTAGCATCCTTGACGGCGTGCACAATATAATTATGTAAGGGTATGGTCAGTTGATCCGGTTTGGCGTATTTTATTAGGACACAGTTTTTGTGAGCATAGCGTTTCAGGTTCACGATTAGGGGCTTGGTGTGAGCCTCGCTGTGGCGGGGAAGCCAAGCGCACTGTCACAATGGTTCCATGCTGCTTGAGTGATTTGAGAATGCACTCCTGATGGCATTCATTACAGGCTTCATGCAGAGCCTATTACATCTATTCCATCTATTGTCTGCTGTTAAGCCATGTTCCTTCCTGCGCTGGTACACTGCGGTTGACGAGAATCATCTTCCTTTAATTTTATTAGGTCTATGTAAGGCCAGCGGGTCTCAGTTTTTATTGTCCGGACAGGATAAACTATGGATGGCACTGGAAAAAAAATAATAGACCTAAGAAGTACCCAGCGGGTCTTAGTTTTTATTTTCCGGACAGGATACACTATGGATGGCGCTACAAAAAGTTATTCCAAAATGGCCTAGTTCAGTCTTTTCCCTCTATACAAACTTTTCTTTCTTCATAATTCTTGCTGCGTAATGAATAATGTATATTTCACGACAATCTGAACGAATCAATCGACAATCTGAACGAATCAATTGTGTTCTCTACCATATTAGCGCTTCTCTGTTCCTGAATCAGTGATAAACTAAATAAACTGCCCCAATGACCTCACGAACTTAATCTGCATTCATTATGTTATTTATCTGCTCTTCATTTCATTTTAAGAAGTCTTGCAAGATACTGACGTTTTGGAATAGCTCGTTGATACACCATCAAAACCGAAATAGATGTATGGCCATGGGTTAATTCTCCCCTTTTAGTCATGCAATCATAGCACTCCAGCACTCCATGCCCGTAGTAGCAGTTGCTACAGTTCTACTCCTCAGCTATACAAAAATATTCATTTTAGATTGTGAACGAGACAACTAACTTTGTAGTATTATGTGTCTTGTTTGATATGGGAAACACGAAAAATTATGTACTAGTCCCCAGACGGCGTCTACTGCTTGATCAAACTGGCACTCAATCTGCCGGTTTTACACGCCTCGTATGTTCAACACAACAGCGATTCATTATCGTCCCTGTTCGTACTCACGAAATATACTTACTTATAACTGTTGCATGACAAAATTGTCTTGGTGAAAAATCACCGGTTTGCAGTATTCGTAGTGGGCGTTTGGTTTTTACATTCCAGCGTTTGCGTTTGCTTCCTACGATAGTATCTTGGGCGGCTATCGTGTCTCCACGGCGTCTCGTAGATGGTCACACGCGGATGTGATGGCTTCGACCATTTTTAATTGACGTAGTAGAACACCCCCCCCCCGGGGGTTAGATGCGTTGAAGTAAATCTTGTTTTGGGTGCATGTTGCGCTAGTTACGCTACTGGATATAAGCCGCCGGAGAGAACTAGGCCTACTAACTTTGTGCCTTTTTAGATATGTGAAACACTAAACCAATGTACTAGTGGAAGAACTTCTCAGAACGAAATTTGAGTTTCATCTTTGATACGGTACTGTATGTATCGTAATGCTCACTTGCAGATTCAAGTTCAAATTCTGGTCGACTATTTTTCAGAACTCATTTGTGGCTGTTGACTAACCCCTTCAGTTACAGTATATCTTTTGTAATACATGGTATAAATTTGTGAAAAATCATAAAAACAAATATAAATCTTTGCACGTAAATTTAATCATAGTTAACAGTGTTAACGCGAGGCTGTTGTATTATGTAGAGAACACAACACAACGCTCACTTCTGCAGGAAGAACAAGAACCAACTTGTCTGCATAGAACAAAAAACTTGAGGCTGTTGTGTTACGTAGAGAACACAACACAACGCCCACTTCTGAAGGAAGAATTGTTCGGACAAACAGGCAAATAAGGTTGGTGATGGATGTTCGAAGACCATTTTCCCCGAATGTCTTGTTGTTCTGAGATGACACCAGGTCTAAGAGGTGTCTATTTTCTATAACTCCGCTCTAGAACTTCTAACATTGGGTCATTGAAGGCTGGACCACAATATTATTATTCTCACATTCTTCTTGAGACACACTCTCGAAGTCTATATTTAAACTACGTAAAAACCAGTTAACCTTATTGCGCAATGGTCTTCGGGTCTATCAAGGGTTTTGAACCGGCAGTCTAGTTTACACTATGCCAGTCACGTACCAGAGAGTGGGTGTAAACAAGGCTCTGTAATAATTCATTAGTGACTGAGACTGCACCAGATAATAGTATCTAATGTCAAGATCTGCTTGAAGCAATTCAAGAAGTTGTGTATTGGGGTTGTGTCTCATTTCTAATTCGTATTTCAGAGGGAAATACTTATTGTTGACAAATATTCGCAGTCGGTGTGTTCGCATTCACTCATCAGCCTCCTGTGATAGTAATATGAACGGCTATTGAGCCCCTACCCCCTCTGTCACAGCAATATACCCACTTCATGCCCGTAACAACTTCACGCCCCCCGTAGCGCCTATCAGGAAGTGGCGTGTGCGAGAACCAGGATCATTATAATTGTATTGTGCTTCAGCAGGAGTTTATGGTAGGACGCCCCCTCCCCTGAGTGGAAATGATGGCGAGTAGGAATTGTTAATGTCAGGAAACGACGAAGTAGATATGCGTCCATGCAAAATTGAAAGTAAAATGGGCACAGCAGTGCAAGGTGATAAATGAGGTAAGCGGTATAACATGTTCCGCCTTGGATTTGCGAGTGTGTCGTCGTTGATGATGAGCGTGAGGTTCGAGATCAACTTTATTAGATTGTATTATACAATATTTTATCACAGTAGTTGGCTGTTTATTGTTTGACCATTACATTAGGCAATGGATTCACGCACGAAGATGACAGTACATTATCAGATCGATGTGTTTGCCGGTGTTGTTCTTATTGACGCGGAGAGGTTGCAGTGCCAATCAGCTCCGTGAACCCAATGATGTTGATGGAAAGATCGCTGTTGATCCTTCTGAAACCAACTAGCTGGTTGATACTGACCGGAAACGTTAACATGGACGAGTCGACCAACCCTGAAAGTCCGGCATGTTTTTTTTTTCAGACAATCCCCATAATACTAACTTCACCGTCAGCAATGGAATCATCTAACCAAGTCTCAGTTAGAAGCACTATGGAAGGCTGCTTGTCGGTGATTGTCTGCTTCAGCTCCATCAGTTTCGACCAAGTCCCTGGCAATTATACATTATGTACTTAAGCCTGAGCCATGCAGGGGCACTGTCCTCTACCACATCTTCACTCACTGACAAGGTGGTAGGTTCCAGGTGACTGTTGCTGGAGGATGTACCATCTGGCTCTGGCCGTGGGCTTTCCTGGGCACTGGCGTGGGAGTTCACTACAGTTGCCCTGCTTTTGTCTTTCAGTCGTTCAATGGGGCCTGACGATGGAAATGGAAATTGTGCAACCATTTCCATTGTTAGGCGAAATGATCTGGTGGTTGAGCCCCGCCATTTCTTTCTTTTTTCCTCAGATCTTATACACTACGCTGATCCGATCTGCGCTGCAACTTCCAGATCTCTCTGCTACGGTGTGTGGAACTTGGACTCCTTCCTAAGAATGCTGGTTATATTGTATTAAGGCCTATTAGGACTATTGGTAAATAGACACGTATTATTTTCTGGCAATAGCATTTCGAATTTACATCTATCTATTAATAATAAAAGATTTTCAGTCTGTCAAATCTATTTTTTCAGCATAAAAATCATTGAAAGGCCTGTAGATCATTTCAAATCATGAAAAAAAATACGTGTCTATTATACCATTGGTGATTGAGCCCTGGCATGGTTCTGTTGAGATTAGTTCGTATGTAGGTACAGCTGGTCTCATGAACGAAAGCGCCTAAATCAAAACGTCACACTGACATTTGCCTCCCTGGGCTGTGATGGAAAGAATGTCATATTTATTGTCATATATTTTCCTGCAAAAAAATATACGACAAAGTATGTAAGTAGGTATTTATGGTGGATTAGCTTAATGGTGAGTCGCACGTATTTATGGTGGATTCTGGAATGGACTACCCCCAAAAACTCCGAAGTTAAATTATTATTGGCTCAGAGTTTTTGGGGGTAGTCCATTCCAGAATCCACCATTGTGCGACTCACCATTGCGCTAATCCACTATTGTACAGAATCCACCATTGTGCTATTAATTTAATTTCGATCATTGAGGACTTCATGCATTAGTAGCGTTTAAAATAGGTGATTCAAGACTCAGGAGCAGCTGAACACCCAGTGACTTTTGCTTTAGTTTACAATATAAAAACAAAGGAGCAGAAGGATGGAGTATCAGCTATTGACCCGTGTAACGGGAAAGCACGACAATGATGGATTGCGGAAATAGCGACATCAAAATGTCCGGGATTCACATCGGATTGACCGTGAACTCGTACTACTCGTCGCTCGATGGTGTGTACGTGGAAGAGAAAACGTACGTCCCCGCTCGTAGAGATAAGAAGAATACGTTGTATTTCGCGGTATTCGGACAGCACGGTAGTGAGGAGGTGGGGATGTACGTCTACAAGTATCTTTGCGGAATCATAGATGCGTGGGAAGGATTTCACGACCAGGAAAACGACGAAAATGTATTGGCGGCGATTAGAAGCGGCTTCCAGACTTGTCAGGAGATAATGAGGAAGAAATACTTTAAAGAAAAATGGAATATACTATCCGGAACCACTGCTACCGTTATTTTCCTGAGGGGAAGAAAGATGTACGTAGCCCACGTCGGTGACGGCAAAGTTATTATCGTCGACGACCATTTAAACGAGCGAGTGTTGACGGAGGATCACCTAGCGTCGAAAGACCGGCAACGCATCGAGACCGCAGGTGGCGAGATTTCCGCGGATGGTAAGATATTTCTCAAAATTACACCGCCCGGTCATCGTGGACCGATTCGAAGAAGCACGAAAATGATGAAAATACCGTACCTTCATCTTTCTCGGTCCCTCGGCGACTTTTGGAGTTACGATTATATGACCAGAAAGGACGCAGTTTTGTCAGAACCCGATACGAAAGTGGTACAACTTTGTCCGAATCGCGATCGATTTATCGTCTTGGCCAACGGACAAGTGTGGAAATCCATCGATGTACGGGCCATCGGTCGCATCCTTTACAATGAAACGAATGCCGCGAAACATTTATCCGAACTGTGCTGCGGTAATGTTCACGCCAATGTCGTCGTCATTACTCTCGATAAGCCTATAATGAAACGACTATGTATAACTTTGTAAAACTGAAATGTAAACTGAAACGTACCTGACACACTGATTGTATCTGACGAGAAACTTGGATATGGCAGAAAAACATTCCATGTCATGAAACACGGAGGAAGATAGACTCCCGTGAGTCTCCCTGGGAGGAAAGGTTCCAGAAACAAGTGACTGTTGTTGTCCCACCCCTCGCCTCGACCAACGCTGATCCACTCTACTCTATATGCCTATACACACGTACGCATATCTGTAACTAAATGAAACTCCCAAATAAATAACATGACTGATAGATAATATTTCATGTCTGTTCATTGTGAGAAACGAGGTCTGTTCATTGTGAGACACACTTAACGAATATACTGCAGTTAAATATTCTGTACTTCCAAATTTATCTTTTCTTAAGCGATAAACCCTCTATGCTACTGTATTACCTAGGTTTGAAAAGTTGCTAGCTCGTGAGCCCACTATTATTCTATTAGACAAGATAAGTTGAGATTTTTAGGTAGCACCGTCAGTCCGTCATTCCTGCAGGCGATGTCATGATCTTTCAACGCAAGGGCTTAATTGTTCAATTAATTTATCGTCTCCAACGTGCTTGAACGTACTGTAAATGTTTTGAGATCATTATTACAGCACTTGGCCAAGTTACTACAGTAGACAATACAAGTATGTTGGAGGTTGTATTACTATGTTGCAGATATTCACCCGCATTATGTACTGTACTTAAATCCAATATTAAAATAATTGAAAATATTCTTTCTATATTTTCGTAGGTGGTGTCGTGACATCTCCCATCTCCCACTTGACTAGGACGACCTTGTCTAAACATAGCAACCACGGCATACGTATCAGCCCTCTCAGCACTGTACACACCATGTCGACCATAGACAGCGGCTTGTTTCGTTCGACTTCGTTTCTTGCCTGGCTACCACAAGAAGTGTGCGCGATGATGGTGCGGTTATTGGACACGCCCGAAAAACTGTGGTTGGAGAAGGCCTTTCCCGATTTGATGTCGGACATCCCGTGGACGAATAAAAAAGTGATTCTAAAAGAACTAGAAAGTATGGGGACGAGCGGGACGTTCGTCAACTTGCTAGTTGATCATGAAAAGTTAGGACCATTCCGATTTTGTCTGGTTGATTTTCTTCCCAGATACCAGAACATCACGCATCTTTATCTCTCTGTCTTAGCGGAATCCACGAAATACGAGACAGATGGACACGTCGGTAAATTCGTGTTGGACGCGTGCCCCCGAATGACTCATTTCACGATCTACAATTTAGATATTACCGAAGACCTAGACCAAGCTCTGAAGGAGGGGAATCACAGCGTGACCCATCTGTGCCTAAATGATTGTATGCAATCGCACATTGAGCGGTACGAGTACCCAACTATTGTTGTGTTATGGATACGTGCCGTAGATACCTTGTCAAATTCCGACGTTAACGAAAACAGCGAGATTGACATCGACATTCCTACGCCCATAACGTCTCGTTTGAAAATTCTTTCCGTGATGGGTCGTGGAGAATTGGCCGACTTCTCGTTAAAGGATACAACATCTTGCCTGGTGGAATTGGAAGTCTCCAAATATTTTGAAAACATTCCAGTGTTAAAAAATCTCGTTCTGCGAATCCCTACGATTCGCCACGTAGGATGCCGCGCCATTTGCTTTCCTCTCCCGAAACACATCACCAGCGTCCACGTATGGGCAATCAACGCTGCGGGACCGGTTTGTTCTCACGTAAGGGACGTTGTTTTCTCGTGCCCTGGCAAGAATAACGAGACCGGGGAGGAAGAGTGGATGGACGTAGGATCGCAATTTTCCAACGTAAGGCGTCTTGTATATGAAGGAGATATGGCGAACATCGTGGGTCATGTAGAGTGGAGTTCCGGACAGTGGACTTGGCAGTGCGGCGTAACCGGCTTTCCACTAAATGCGGTATGTTTTTCGACCCCGAATGGGGATGCTCCTCCCCGAGCGATGATTGAGATATTTAGCCAAACTCCCGTGTACGTCGTTGCCAACAATGCTCGACGCAACATTCACTGGCCGGAAACTACCATGTTCTTCGAAAGTCCTCTGTGGCAGTGCGAAAAAATGAGTGTGTGCCCGGTGGTGAACGATGCGGCATCATCGTAAATTTGGTTCTTCCTTCCTTATTCTTATCTTCTTCCATGCTGAATTCCATACGAAATCACGTGACTCCATGCTGTGTTATTTCATGAATAGAACCATAGTGAGATAATGCACTTGGAAGATATGTGTACTCATCTCCAAAATTCAAGATCTATCACAATTCAAGAACTTCAGTGTGGCATGTTTCACAGCATATAATATAAAGGGTTCTTTACCAATACAAGTATAAAATTCATTCTTAAATGCTCGTGAATTTTGAATTTGAGGTGAATACCTAAAAAAGAATAGGATTATGAACTTATACTACTATGACTCTTAATACCTCAGTTTTTTTTTGCAGGGGGAGGGATATAAAGTATATAAATATAATGTAGTAGAAAAACAACAATTTAGAAAATAAAGCAGAAAAAGTGGTGTGGGAAAATGAGGAGCCTGAATCGTTTACGGTGGAAATGGGGGTGCTACAAGGTAGTCCATTGTCCCAAATGCTCTTTTTCCATCGTCTTGGATGATGAGATTGAGAGGGTACAAAGCCTAAAGGTGGGATGTAAGGCGGGAGGTCGTAATTGCAAAATTCTTGCATATGCTGATGATATAGTGATTTCGGGTCCTTCGCGACACACAGTGCAGGAAATAGTTAATGTTTTGGTACAGGAATTGCAAGAGAAGGGGTTGGAAGTTAATGTGGAAAAATAGTAGCTATGGAGATGAAAGAAGGAAAAGGAGAACTTGTAGGAATAATATAGTTAATGGAAGAGAAATTGGGTGGGTTGAAGATTTTAAATTTTTAGGTTGTTGGATTCAGAATGATTGTAAATGGGTAAAACAGAATAAAATGATGCATGGGAAAATGAATAAATTGGGTAATATTATTTTGGTACAGTTTGGATACGTACAACCGGATCAAAAGAGGTTTTTATTAGAAACTTGTGCTATGGAATTATACGGGGTGGATTTTTGTGAGGATATTAGTAAAGGAATTTGGAATGATATTGCTAGATCATAACATTGGCTGGTGAAAAGAGTATTTTGGAAGGGAAAAGGGCACATAATCATGAAATGAGTGTGGAAGGTAAGGCGTTAACGTGGGATTTGTTGATAAAATGGAAAAAGGCTGTACTATGGGATAGGGGGATAGAAAAAGTGGAGGAGGGATTTAGGAATTAAAATGACAGAAATGTTAACGGATTACTGTGTGCTTAAGCACCAATCATTGTATTATTATTATTACTATTATGGGAAAGAAAGTAGTAGGTAGGGAATTGAAAGTTGGAATGATGATGATGTACATGGTGTTAAGGACTTTGGAGGAGAAGGAGCAATTACAAGACGGGTGAGGGTTGTAAACAATTGTGTAGAAGCTATGTATGTATGTACGTGTGTATTTACATTTATACTTGTACGAATTAAAGAATAATAATAATATTAGTAATAATAAAAATAAAATGGTATACATATTTGTAAAAAAACAAAACTCGAAATGAATAACACGCACACTCATGAATAAAAATTCAAAAATTCATTTATATAAAATGAAATATTTTTTTTTATTTTCCTATCCCTTTCCTATACATCCTATGGCATCCACGAACATTTTTGTCCCCCGGCATTTTGTCGTGGTACACTTTGTTCTCGAGTTATTTGACTTTTAGGATTTTTACGTACGTAAAAAATCACGTATGAGCCTAGCAGAAATGTTTGTAACTCCGTAAATATTCGAAGAAGAGAAAAATGCGTCGGGAAAAAGATGCTTAGAATGTAATTCTACGTCTCCCAACACATCTTGTTAAATAATTTTCTAAATCTATTTTAATATATATTTTTATTTCAAACCTTTTTCCCTATGCATCCTACGGAAAATTGTCATGACGGAAAAAGTCGTTAAATGGAACTGCGAACATTTTTGTCCCCGGCATTTTGTCGCGGTACGCTTTGTTCTCGAGTTATTTGACTTTTAGGATTTTACGTACGTATGATCCTAGCAGAAATGTTTAAACTCATACACAAACTTATTGAAACAAACATTTATTGTCCTTGCATTCCACACAGTGTTATGTGCACATCATAACTAGAGCTTAAACAATAAAGCGTAGCCATAAAAACTCGGCGAAAAATCAATACAGATGTCAAACATTGTTAAAAAAATTAATAAATTTAAAGTCCAATAATTACAACAGCAGCAGCAATCGGAAGAGCCCGAGTAACACATCCCGACTCTTCCCTTTTCTTAGACGGTTTACCTCTCGCGCATGTTGCCCATCTGCTACCTACCAAGCTTGCTCTTCGCATCGTTCGTCAAGCCAATGCAGCGACCTCACTGGTTGAAGTACAGCATTTTGAGTAAATTTATATACATCTGATGAGAAACTTATAACTTTGAGCTATATATAAAAAAAAAACGGGCCTACTGGCGAAAAATCAATATAAATGTCAAACATTGTTTAAAAATAAATAAATTCAGTCCAATAATTACAACGGCAGCAGCAATCAAGAGCCGGGGTAATACATCCCGACTCTTCCCTTTTCTTAGATAGTTCACCTCTCGCGCATGTTGCCCGTCTGCTGCATACCAAGCCAACGCAGCGACCTCACTGGTTGAAGTACAGCATTTTGAGTAAATTTACATGCATCTGATGAAAAACTCTTTTATAATTTTGAGCTATATATTAAAAAAAAAAAGGGCCTACTGGTGAAGAATCAATATAAATGTCGAATCGATGAGAAATGTTTTTTGAAAGGTAACTAAATTCCTAACCACGTTTGTATTTGCAGGACCGAGCGAGAGATTATTCTCCCATGACTTGCACGGTATTTCCCAAGATTTTTAACCCACAATAATTACCACCAGCTTTCAGTATCGCGGTACCGTGCAACCATACTCGAGACAATGCACCATAAAGTAGCATAACGTAAAAAAAAACTAAAATAAAACTACAATTAGTATTTCTTTCTATCATACATAAAAATATATAAAATACAGTCACTCGAGCAATTCACTGGCTTGGGATTCTTTGTTCACCAAAGGCACTGCAATCTGTACAAGACACAAAGCAACAGAAATGGAGGGGATTTGTTGCTGTATCGAGTTCAGAAAAAAGTTTTCGCTGACGAACCGAATGACTTTCGAGTCGTTATCCATTCTTTCGTCCGTAAAATCCTTTTGAATTCTCTTCATTGGAAAACCGCGTATTTGATGCCACAAAAAGTACAAACAAAACTGCCCAGATGTATTAGAATGAATCGACTGGAACGTCATCTCGTTGTACTGTTTGAACATCGAGTTTCGTTTTAGGAAACGAACGACATCCACATTTGTAGCTTTGAGACCGTGAGAGTCAAAGTAGTTGGCCGTCTTTTGAGTGTGAGAGAAAAAGATAGCCACCCAATGACTTCCTGCCTTCGACGAATTATCTAAATTAACGATGTAGCCATACTGTTCGGCGTATTTCGGTAGCAAATCGCACGCAAAAACTCCTCCAAAGTATTGCCTGAGGAGAGGTTCCGATGCTACTGCCCGTTCCAATTCCAGCGTGTTCATTGTTGTCTTTCTTTCTTTTTTTTACACTAATGTAGTCCACTTGTCCATAACAACTTTTCTGCATGTCAGAAAGGTCTTTTATTTTAAATTTTTAAAAATATTGTTGGTATGTCATGCGCTACACGCTGAGCACTCCTTTTCCGCTTCGGACTGCCTGCCTACCAATTTCGTCTTGTCCACCGTGAATTGAACGGCATTGGAAGCCGGTTTGGTGCGCAGATAATACATGCCGGTCTTCAATCCTAACTTCCAAGCGTAGAAATGAAGACTGGTCATCTTCTCGTATGTTGGTTCTGCCATATGGATGTTCAGAGATTGACTCTGATCCACGTACGCGCCCCTCTCGGCGGCCATCTCGATCAGCGTTTTCTGCGATAGCTCCCACACGGTCTTGTACAGGGCCTTGACGTCTGCGGGAACGCCCCGCAAGTTCTGAATGGAGCCTCCTGCCGCCAGGATTTCGCGTTTTGTGTCTTCGTTCCACAGACCCAGAGCCGATAGGTCTTTCAGCAGGTGTCTGTTCACGATTTGGAATTCGCCGCAGAGCACCCGTCGACCGTAGATGTTACTGGTAAAGGGTTCGATGGATTCGTTGTTGCCCAAGATGTGCGCGGTAGAAGCCGTGGGCATCGGCGCAACGAGAAGGCTGTTGCGCACTCCGTGCTTAGCCACTCGGACCTTTAGATCTCCCCAGTCCCACATCCCTTCGGGCTCAACGTTCCAGGCGTCGAACTGAAACGTGCCTCGGCTAACGGGTGATCCCTCATACGTCTCGTACGGTCCGCGCTCCCTAGCCAATTCGCAGCTGGCTTCCATCGCCCCGTAGTAGATGGTTTCGAAGATCTGACGATTCAGTCGACGAGCTTCGGGCCCATCGAAAGGATATCTCATGAGGACGAAGGCGTCGGCCAGACCCTGCACGCCGATGCCGATGGGACGGTGGCGGCAGTTAGATACTTCCGCTTCACGCGCCGGGTAGTAGTTGACGTCGATGACTCTGTCGAGGTTTCGCGTCGCGACCTTGACGGCGGCTTTCAAGGCTTCAAAATCGAAGGTTCGGTCGTCTTCGTCGACGAAAGCGTTCAGTGCCATGGACGCCAGATTACACACGGCGGTTTCGTCGGGATCGGAATACTCGATGATCTCGGTGCACAGATTACTGCATCGAATGGTACCGAGATTACGTTGGTTGCTCTTGGCGTTGCACGAATCCTTATACAACATGTACGGCGTGCCCGTCTCGATCTGCGACTGGACGATAGCGTACCACAGATCTCGAGCTCGGACTCGCTCGCGGACTTTACCTTCTCGTTCGTACCGAACGTAGAGGTCTTCGAAATCCTTGCCCCACACGTCGGCCAGGCCGGGCGATTCGCCGGGACACATCAAACTCCATTCGCCGTCTTCCTCGACGCGTCGCATGAATAGGTCAGGAATCCACAAGCCGTAGAACAGGTCGCGAGTCCGTCGTTCTTCTTTACCCACGTTCTTCCTCAGATCCAAGACGTCAAAGACGTCGGCGTGCCACGGTTCGATGTAGACGGCGAATGCACCCGGTCGCCTGTTACCGCCCTGATCGGCGTACCTGGCCGTGGCGTCGAAGACTCTCAACATGGGCACAAGACCGTTCGACGTACCGTTCGTTCCGGCAACGCGACTTCCAGACGCCCGAATGCAATGAACGGCCAGCCCGACTCCACCCGAGTTCTTGGAGATGATGGCGCACTGTTTCAACGTGTCGTAGATCCCCTCCATGCTATCCTCTTTCGTGTCCAGCAAGAAACAACTTGACATCTGAGGTCGAACGGTTCCGGCGTTGTACAGGGTGGGCGTGGCGTGCACGAACTTTTTCGCGGACATGAGACCGTAAGTTTCCAACGCAGACTCGAGATCGGCGCCGTGAATGCCGACGGCTACGCGCATCAGCAGGTGTTGCGGTCGCTCCGCGATCTTACCGTCTATCTTCAACAGATAAGATTTCTCCAGAGTCTTGAAGGCAAAGTAGTCGTAGTCGTAGTCGCGCTCGTTAACGATGGCCGAATCCAAGGCTCGGGCATTAACGGCCACCGTTCTAAAGGTGTCTTCCGAAACGATGCCGGCGTCTCGGAGTTCCTTCATCGCGACGCTAAACTCATCGCTCGTCTGTTTGTGAAGGTTGGACACGGCGATGCGGGCGGCGAGGACCGAGTAGTCGGGATGTTTCGTCGTAAGAGATGCGGCCGTCTCAGCGGCCAAGACGTCCAGTTCGGCCGTCGTGACGTCCGGATAGAGACCGCCAATGACTTTTTGGGCCAAGTAGGTCGGATCGACGTACCTCTCGTCCAAACCTTGGCACAGGTAACGAAGCCGCGACGTGATCTTGTCGAAACTCACCGCCTCCCTCGCCCCATTGCGCTTGACGACGAACATTACGTACGGTATCCGGTATCGGTTGTTTCCGTCAAATCAAGAAATGATCCTTCTTTTTTTTTAAACTTATAGAAATAATGGTGGTCTAGCGTAAGACGAACGTGCAGTTATATACCCACATGGTTCACGAGTCTGTGAGACGCGAAATGAACTGCAAATCTTTGCACGCATTGAGCTAGAATTATCATTATTTTTTCTGAAATTTAATCGTGAATGAAAGAGATACTTAGTTTAGCGTTTATGAAAGTGTAGGAATGAATCTAGCCGAGTTTTTTAATGGTCAGTGTTTTTTTTTCCTACCCTTCCCCACCGAGTCTACCGAGTTCCAAAGTTCTCCCTTCCACCAACGAATTGAGTATGGTATAAATATCGCTCGGTAGGCTCCTAAAAATCATTCTATTTCGAGAGAACTAAAAAAAAAAATGTCTAGCCATGATAGTAGTGATGGCGTTGTCAATGGTAATGAAGACGGATCCGTAGAAGACGTCGTTGCTTCTGGGATTGCCGACAGCTTTGAAGCGATACAAAATGGTGTGGAAGACATCGTCGTCACGGTCATGACGAGCATTGCCGATCCGACCAACGTGGA
>JAQIUX010000003.1:0-28189 GCA_034696965.1 Lithobius crassipes | reverse complement strand
TTCTGGGAGTCCATGAGAGTCGGATAACTGAGAGTTACGGATAATTGGAGGACGGATAATTGGAGTTCTACTGTAGTATCAAAAATCGTTTTAATATAGATGGCGTTATGCAGACCAAGCCACATTTATTACCCTAGATGAGTAAAGTTTAAAAATTCTTGTAAGGTGTTTTAGTGTGGTGTTAGCGTAAAAGTAGTTTCGCAATTTCCTCAAGACCTCATTTTTTTGTAGTCATGGTTGCCATTTGGCTCAAATAGCGGGCAAGCTGCCTTGATTTTAAACCAGTTCTGGGCGGTTAAAACAGGCTCACCGCTTCTGCCATTGGCTAGAGCAACGCGCCCCGTTTGACCTGACACCGCGCATGCGTGGTCCCAACCTCCCAAAATCCCTGGAGGCAAAGCATGCCACTTAGAGTTCTTGGGCCGAACCCAGCCAAGCAGCAAACTTTGAGCGTTGTGTCGCAGTGGTCCTCGATTGTGAACTATGCAACCTCAAACGATTAGGTGTAAACCTGGATTAATGCCTAACTCGCAGAGGAGGCCGGGGGGGGGGAGGAGTTAATTATTCATTGTTAGTGCCTGCTGTACATGATTTGGTTGGAAATACCACCGTGTATACCATTACAGTGACCAGGTCATCGGTAATTTATGCAAACTCCACTCCATTCGTCTAATGAGGCTGGGAAGTGCGCATTTCCATTAATATGGTGAGTCAAATTATTTGCAATACTACTAAAAGTCCTTGGAAACTCCTTGGACTACCTTGGGTTTGGCTTATTCGTGGATTTATGGGCGACAATTTAGTAAGTTGTTATAATTATATTCCGTTCTCTACCTTTGCACCAAGCCATACTTTCTTGCTAATTTTTAATCCACACAAGATACAATATGGCAGAAGTTAATCGCGCTTTAATTTTGACAATTCTAAGAATAACGAACAATCCTAAAGGCAAGTACAATTTAGTAAGTTGCTTTATATTCCGTACCAAGCCACACTTGTCTTGCTAACTTTTAAACCACACAAGATGCAATATGGCAGAAGTTAATCACGCTTTAAAACGAGCAAGCAATCCAAGGGGCAAATAGTGTATGGTTTTGTTTACCCGTATGTATTTATTTAGGCAAATTAGTCTTTTTTTTTTAATGGCCGAATTATGATCTCTTACTTTAATGCCCCTTGGATTACGTCACGACTTAGTGACTGTCTTCCCTCTTGTGTAGGAGACTTGTTCCAAAATATTTCACCGTTTCCCGACTTTTGAAACCAGTCTGTATAACAACAGAATGTGCGCATGGTTCTTCCTTTTCTATTGAATAAATTTCTTTATTATTATTACTGTAGAAACTTTTACACAATACAAACGCGTTACCAGTAACCAAGTTGGCATCTACATGATCGTAACTGTTCTGTGTGGTTAACAGCGAAAGATGATATAAATTTTACCTTGGGTGGATTATTCGGCTGTTGCTGCGCGCAAGCACGGGACTTTCTCTAAACTGAATTTGTGAACACTCTCAATTATGGCTTCAACATGGCGATTTTCTCGAAAGTGCGTTGTTATAGTCTGGGTTAAAACCCTTCCATTTTTTGGGAGGAAACTGTTAGTTTTTTTATGTGCCACCCTGTATAAACCAAATTTACACACACACCCAAATAAAGATAAAACACCTGTTTGATTAGATGCACTGTTTGTTTTAATTAATTTAATTGTACATATAGGCAATATCGTGTAGGCAACTCTTATATAAAGAAAAAATGCTTAAAATTAATTTAATTGTACATGTAGGCAACTGTTATATACAGAAAAAAAATGCTTAAAATGTATCTCTAATAACAAACAAACAAAAAATGTTCATAACGAATTCACGACTTTCCAATCCCACGCCACGCGCGCGCAACTCATTAAGGATGGCGTCGTAGTGGGTGTTCCGAACTTTGCTAGTTTTTCAGACGTAAGTTTAACAATTAAGCGAAAACAAAGGGCTGACTTCTTCGAGGATAACAATTAAAACATGGGAGAATAGTATTTTCGTTGCTTCCACTTAAAAAACTCGTGAAATTCGACTAGAATAGGTCTGACAATGGGAGCTGTTGTTGTTTGCACGCGATGACGTAGCTATGACGTTACTACGTTGTCTGCTGTTGCGGCTCGCACTAAACACCCACTACGACGCCATCTTTTTTGTGTTGCGCTGCGCGGCGTGGAATTGGAAATGGGTCAATTCCCGACATGCGTAATATTGTGGATTACAAATAAAAAAATAAATATTGACAAGAATTACTTACACTGTTAGTTAGTTATAATATTATCTCCCTGCCCATGAATAAAATAAATTAATACTAAATATGAATATTTTACATAGTTACAGTTTACTTAATTTTTTTTTTTTGGTCTGCCGCAAACTGCCTACAACTCTCATTATGCGCGTTCTTGCTGTTGCAAAATAACACCGACTAACATTCAGTGAGGGGGTGGAAATAGTGTCACTGGGAAAAAAATCGGTGTTGGTTTGCATTTTTCAGCCGTGAACCCTGCGGCGGCGGCGAAACGTGTTTCCCGGGGCCCACGGTGTATGTGGCCCGGAACAATTTGAACAGACCACTCTCAAGGTGGTCGGACCCGGTGTTCCGTTATACCCCGCAGGCCGGCCGTTTCTCCGCGGCCGTGCGTCTGTTAGGCAATTGCAACGTGTGCAGTGCCTAACAAACCGCGGGCTTGGATATATTTCAGCGTCGCCGTTATCCCATAGTATCTTATAACAATACTCGCACGGCCTTAAGACGTACACCGACGTCTGGCGGTCACGCGGGTATTGCTGGGTAACAGGCAGGTGCTGTGCCTCCGGGCAAATATACAAATGAGGAACATTTTCCACATAATGTACCTCATAAAGTCTCGTTAGCAAATTATCGCCATTTCCGGGATGAATGTGAAAGTATGGTCTGCCATTTGCAAAACGTATCTCAAAAGATAGCTGCTGCTGGTAATTTCCATTCGGCATCTCCACTCCACTCAAAGTGAAAAATAAAAAACCACAACAGAGGACGAACGAATCTGTATAAGACCGAAATGAATCTATCTGTATTGGCAATTATTATAATACTTTAATATATTTTTAATAATTGGGCCCTTTCACTACGTCCAAAGTTCAGATAGGTCGAAAGGGTGTTTTTGTTTTTAAAATTTGGATTTGTTGTGGTTTTTTTATTTTTTTCCCCGGAACAAAGCGAAATTTGACAATGAGTTACCCGGATTGCTAGGGCCAGCAATAACGCCATAATAAGACATGGATGAGGTGGTGGTGGGTGCTTAATTCCAATGATTTTAGTGAATGTAATCGATTAGTTTGAACAAAACTGTGCCAAATCCACATTTTCTCGCATAATGAATGGAGAAAAGGGAAAAACGTAGACCACTCGCTAAAAATTAAATTATTATATTTTTTAATCCAATCGGTCTTGATGTACCATTTACAGTACGTACCTACATGGTATCTGTTTGTTAAATATCACAACAAATATAAAATGGAAAATTTTTTTCGCATAAGTAGAAATTAATACAATGGGGATAAATTAACAGTGTGGCCTACTCTGTGCTTAATTGAAGCACGGAGAATCAACAACATTTCTATTTTCTTTAACATTATGGGCTGGGACCCGCAAGTGCCAGCTGTGGACAAGCCCCCTCCAAAAAATAAGGCCGTTTGGGTATTTCAGAAAAACGTGGTTTGGTTTGGTCCGGCCTTTTCCTGTGTCTGTTGTATATCGATGGCTTGCTATTACAAGCCCGTAACTAATAAAATATATATAAAAAGAAATGGAGGTTTTTATGGTGATTAAAGTTGTGAACAACATTCCTATGGGCCAAGTTTCCTAGTCCAAGAATAAAATCATCGTTACCATACAAGTTTGGAATAATATAGGAAAATTCATTAGACAAGTTTCTCATTTAAATTCATTAGACAAGTTTTTCATTTTTCTTGATTTGCGAGCTAGCTTGTAATAGCAAGCCATCGATATACACTTATTATGGTTTTGTTAATTACTCTCCGTGCTTCAATTAATTAAACCTTCAATTATTAAAACAGCACTCTTAGATATTTTTTTTTGACACGACAACAATAACTGCTTTGTTATGGCTTAATTAACAAAGCAAACAATATCATTCATTGGACAATACCTAAAAGCAGTTCAAACTAACAAAAAACATAATCTGTGTAGTTTAAAGAGGACGTAATCCCTTTCCACTTACTCACATCAGTATGTGGCGCCCTCTTGTGACTCGCAGGCTAATTTCTCGTCTACCTACTAGTGAGTTGGCTATATCCGAACAAATTCGTTAATAGATGTCGCCACCTACTGATTTAGGTAAGTGGGGAAAGGGGCTACGTCGGCAAAGAAAAAATGACAAACAAAATATGACCTAATAACAATCGTTCATTGTGTAACTAAACACAGTTCAGAAGAGTTTGGCCAAGACAAAGCAAAACAAATTACAAAGTAATCAATAAACAAAGCGGTTTAGCAAACAAATGACAAGTATTTTGTATGAAGAGAGGGGGGGGGTCGAGCCCATATATGACCCTAATCGTTAGGGTCATATATACTTTTTTTTCTTGGCGGAAAACAGCCGTTTTCTCACCGCACTTCACAGTAAAGTAATCCCTGAGCGTATTCCTCCGTAATACGTGTAAAGGGTGCCACCCCCTTTGTTTGGCGATTTAGTTAAAGGGATTATACTAGTTTACGGTAAGCCTAAAACGTACCCCCCCCCGCAAAAAGCTGGCGCGTTTTTTTTTTCCTTGTGTGCGTGGTTAAGAGTCTAAGAATCTTAGGGCCTAAGTGTTTCACTGCAAAGTGGTGGGAGGGGGGGGGGGAAAAAACAAGTATTCATCATCTTCACATAGTAACGAAACAAAACTTAACGACAAGTCAGTCAATAGAGCGAATTCGTCATTTTTTCCTCCTCTTCCTTCTACAACCGTGACCCCAAGTGTGGTTTATTCCGAGAAATATAGTATGCCTATAATTAGAAAGGGACGGCACGCTCCGTTTTTCTAGTATGGTAATATGCCTAAAAGAAAACGACAAAAGAAATGGTCAAAATATGAAAAATAATTTAGGTTTGTAAATTGAAAGGAGTTGATGCAATTGGTAATAGGGGTCCGTGGGGGGCAAGAACAGTTTGTGATGGACTGCGCTGGGGTGGGCAGGACTGGGCTGGGACACTAAACAATTCCTCGAAATTTTGCCTAGTACGCATTTGTCGCCGAAGGGATGTAAGTTCACTAGTCCCAGCCTCGAAATAATCGCGAATTATCAGAAATCCGCGTTTGCTCTTAGCCTGAAGTTTAACTATTTCATCTGCCATTGTTTCCTGTTTTCGTCTAAGAAACTCTACCTGCGTTTCCAAATTTTGGAGAGCATTATAAGTGCCAGTGGCAGGAATGTCATAAGTTTCCCGCCAGAATTTGTAGAAAATAACGTCGAAATTGTCCTCCTGCCGTAAATTTTCAAATTCTACTCCGGCGACTTCTCTAGTATACTTTCGGAATGCATAATACATTTGTTTTTTCCAGCGCAGCCTATTACAACCGGCTCGCATATTCTTCCATAATGCAGCTTTCGTCCCCTTCTCCTTTTTAATTGTTTGAATTTTCAAAACGAACGCTTTCACGTGGTTATACATCTGCAAACAGAGAGAGAAAAAAAAAAGGTCCTGTACTTAATTTTCTTTACTTTTTTTGCCTACTCTAATTGTCTTGGGAGGGGGGGTCTGGGGGGGCTTGCAAGGGGTATTTGTCCAGGAAACATTAACGTCGTCGGTATTCTCACATTAGCATTTCCGAGTTCTTTTGCGTGTAATAACAGGGTGGGGGCCAGCGTTCTGTACACAACATCGGCACCAGCGCTGAAAATTGTCGTTCTTAAAGCATCACCTGCCTTTTTTATAGAGCTTAAAGATCGTAAATTTGTTTGCATTGCTGTGGACACCAACCCGATGCCGAAAGCTCTCGCCGCCACCACGGAATTATTGAATTCTGTCACATCCTGGGTTGGAGAGTTCGGGCGATCTATTTGACCACGCATCATGTCATAGGAAAATGAATAGGCGTGCGCCTCCGGCGTCGCAACGAAGCTCCCATTGTGAAGCCCTAGACTGACTGTTGTTGACATATCATCATGTTGTGGGCCGAATGATTCAACCAAATCTGTCAAGGCGTTGCTGTAATGTCTCTGATTTAAATGCGGTTGGGAAAAACTCGTGGAAGGCCGCGAATAATCGGTTGGCAAGATTTGTGAGGGAGTAACGCTAGCTACCCTGATCAGATTTTGGATTTCTGGGTGGGGTGATTGGGTTTCCGCTCTACTGCCAATTACGTCCTCAATATCAGAGGCCTGTATTTGCGGCAACAGCGGTATGGATTCGCAGCGCGGCGTCTGGCAAGATTCACTGGTCACACCCCCCCACACACGCTGGAATATATCCGAAACCCTCGAGTCCGTTGATGCTTTTAACGGACTTTCGCTTTCACCTGTTTCTACCATAAGTGTTGTAATATCCCTGTTCACGATAGCGTTATAGTCGTTAACGTTGTTGTGTTTTAACGACTTGAAATGGGCATTAAAACGACTATAAACACGATTTGATGCTATCTTGCGGGAGGACCGGGGGGGAGGAACAACTGTAATAGCTTGATAGTATAGGAATGTATTTCCGGACATAATACAATCCACGCACACAAGAACTAGCGTACCTCCCCTCCTTCTACGAATTTTGCATTCAGTGTCTCCATCATATTTAGCTACGCAACGCGTAACTATTGCTAATCCTGTAATGTCATCCCCCTTAAACACAATTTCACTACATGGTTTTTTTTCATAATCCAATCTATAATCAACTAATTGCTTCACCCAGAAGCCGGGTCCACTCATTTCTGCGATGGTGGTCGTTGCTTTTTGAGCCGTCAAAATAATTTTTCTCCGGCGTTCACGTATTTTGGTTGTGGTTCCAAGATATATTTTCTGAGCCTGGATGAATGCAGGAGTTGTAAGTTGCAACGAGACTGTATCTAAATGATATGTTTGCCAATGCGGGTTTATGTCCTATAGTAAAAATGAAGTGGTTTTTATATAATATATAATATAATATAAATCTGATAATATAGAGTATTCTTTTTTACTTACGTCCATATTAAATTATATGTGACGGGGAGGAAGTTTTTTTTTTTCTCAGATCAGTCACTTCAATATTCTATGGGAGAAAAAACAACGAAGATGTCCATCACAAAATCTTAGAAGGGAGACGGGGGGGGGGGGAAGCAGAGCTACTCTTAAACCGCGTAAAATAGGGATACGGAGGGGGGGAGAAGCAGAGCTACTCTAAAACCGCGTAAAAGTATACATGGTATTTAATTCCTAAAATAAACCATAGTGTTGGTACAACAACGAAAAAAAATAAAGGGGAGAGTAGCGACAGTTGTGCGTGTGGGGGGGGGGTGTTGATATTGGGGGGGGCGACCACTTACCCCCCAAAAAAACTCTTAGCCCCCCCTCTTCCTTCACAATGTAAGCATTTACAAGATTTTAAGGCGGCAAATGGGGCAATGCGTTCGAGTTGTCAGATTGTTATTGGGCTTGGATTTGATTATCGGAACAATAGGCCTACTTTCATGTTACAAATTATATAATGATGAAACCCATTTGCCACCTTAATACGGTATATAACACAGCACAGAACGACTGTTTTTTTTTCTGTGCCGCTAGGAGGCATTTTTTAATAGTTGGAACTGATACACGACACAATTGACTCACGACATTGTATTCGGTAGGGCTTGTTTTTCAAGAAACAGGAAAGACTGCACATATTCAAATTTATATGGGTCCCAAGAAAATTTCACAAAATGAACGACTGTTTCCCAAAAAATGTCATTATTTCACAAATCGTTGATACAGTATATTGTTCCGACTAGTTTTGAAATGTATGCTTTTTGTAGATTTATGTCGGAAAAAACTAACTGGCCCGGTTTCCCAGCTGCTAACCCCGCGAGACTGAACAAAGAGGGACAGAATCCAACAAGCATGTTCTAATTCTAAGTTATATTCTGTTCTGTTGTTTTTTTCTGCGACTGTTTTTCTCCGCGACATTCAAGATCAGGTGGAACATTTATCGTTTTTTGATAAAATTGTTGATATTTGCTGAGCATGTCTGTCTTTGACCACTTTCCTTTCATACATGACTTCATATTGAGTCATATCTTCGGTACGGTAGATTCGCGCTGCGTTGTTAGAACGTTGGTTTCTAAGGAAGGGGGTGGCATTGCCGTCTCCTGACCGTTTTTTCTGTGCCGCTAGGAAGGCATTTTTAATAGTTGGAACTGATACACAACACTGTAAATAATTAGTCAAAAAAATATGGTACGTATTAGTTATGATATTTTTACATGGACTCAAATATTTCTTTTTTATTTACGAAACCTCCGATTTAATAGGCAGAAAGAAATTTTGTGATAAAAATAGACATACTATGCGAGTTATTTTTTGTTCTTTAAAGAAAGAATATAAAAAAATATCAACAGCAATGCAGTTGACCACAAAATACTGGAAAGATGTCGAATTAATTGGGGGAGGGGTAGAGTGACGTAGGCTAACTGGCTGGATAGGTGGTATGATAGAAAAATGGATGTTTTATATCATCAGCTATAGGCCTACTCAGGACTAAGAGTGTCCAACCACGATCGGTGGGGGGTTTACTCCAGGTTCTCTGGTTTGCTCATACTTACAATTCTACCAAGGGAGGACGGGGGGCTATCTTTCTTGAACGTTAACAACGTTGCTTTTTTTTTTTTTAACTACGGACGGTAATATAAGAAGCTATAGGGTTTTTGTAGTCTTGTTAGTGTAATAGGCAAGACAATCGTCAAAATAGTAGAAAAAATGTTATATGCTAAACTTTCTAACTTTCTCGCTCAGCTATTTTCCCAAAACACATGCACTTCCCTCCGAACACACGGAAAGCAAGCCAGAAACACTAATGCCCAAATACCTTATCGGCCTGCTCAATGCTAAATTGAACCACTTGTACGCGGCTTAATAAAATATTTTGACCTTCTTGTTGTAGATAAGCCCGTCCATTCGGTGAAGTACAGTATATGGACAGACGAATATTTTCAAAAACATCAATTTTGATAACAAAAAAATTATTTTCAATTTCGTCTAAAACGGGTATGAATTCCATCGTTACAAAAATGTGAGGATTGGGACGAACTTGTTTAAGAACATAATTATGCAGAAATATGCGGGCAGAATCGCGTTCATTGCGGGTCAAGAAAATACCTTCGACACGCCCCGTGGGAGACATCCCACAAAATATCGTCGTTTTCAAGTGAGAGTTTAACGAGCCACAAATTAATTCAATTAGTGGAATAGTTGATACATCGTCAAATTTTGTAATTGACAAGAAAATATGGGTCGTGTTTGGGTCGGCAGAATAAATCACTTCCCATATTGGTTGAACAAAATTAGATTCTTTGACACGCAAAGTTTCGTTATTTTTTGTTACATTTTCAAATGTTACAATAAAATCTGTAGGACGATGTAAGCAAGTCGTTGCCGGTTTTAAGGCGTTCATCCCTTATCACTTCTCGTACTCTCCTGAGAGATTGTAATGATTCACTGCAGCTGCCCTGAGAGGGTGTTTAAAAAATATAATAATGTAGTTTTTTTTTACCCTTATTAAAATAAGTACAGGTAAAGTAAGTTGAACCAAAACTTTGCGTACTTACATATTTGCAGTTTGTTATGGCGCTCGAATTAGCTCACTGTAGCATAGTCGAATCTGTAAAAAAAAAATAATAATACAAATATGTTATTAAAGAATTTCACACTAGCTAGACTTCACCAAAAATATTCTATTGCGGCGGCAAAATTACGAATCAAAATGCCTTAATTCGAACCAAGTAAAATAATACTTACAGAACATAGCAGGTGCTGGTTTTAGCTAGACCGTCAGATGCAAGTTGTCCGCTGAAATCAGACAGGTGGTGGCGTAGCAGGGTGCTGTTTTTAGCTAGACCGTCAGATGCAAGTTGTCCGCAGAAATCAGACAAGTGATGGCGTTTCGGCTGAGTCCGTTGTATTAAATACCGAGTTGAAAAACGAAAGTGGGCAGTCACTCACGTGGCCGGCCACGTGTCCAATCACAGCCTGGCCTGGCTGTACATTTTGCTTTCAGTGCCGCAGGCTATTATGATAGGTCACATGTTACATTTTGCGTCTCGCAAACTACGATACAAGATTTCGCTTTTTTTTTACCGCAGAAAATGCAAACACGCAACGTAAATCCGCAAAATTTTCAGAATTTTCGATCGGCAGGGGTGGGGAGAGTTGCCTTTGTATGGTAGGATTTTACTGTAAAAATTTCAAATCGCTCTCTCAACGTTACGTTCTGCCCCAAGCCACCTAAAGTTTCTGAGAATCGGGGCATGTTGCGGGAAAGATGATTCTAGTATCAGTAAGTTCCCGGCCAAATCCTATCACATTTTGGTAATATTTAGTTCTGCCCATGCCAACAGAAGTTTTTGAAAATTTGCAATATTTTCTCAATTTTTAAATCTTGAGTACAACTGATCCGATGTGGCTTCGAGATTATGGGCACAGTGATATACAAAAATGTGGTCGTTGAAAGTGAAAACGTAATTAGCCAACAAACGAAACCGGAAGTCTCTAGCTTGTTCCATAATTCTTTCAGGATATCGGGCATTTTTTTGTAAGTTGATCAACTCTCTGCCTTGTTGTCGCTTTGTATTTAGTCCATGTCTGTAGGCAATCTGTTAAAAATTTGGTTTCACCGAGTCACGTATGGGCAGGCAGGTGGTCAAAATGGTTTGCTGCGCAAGATTGCACCTCAAAATAGATCTGCGTGGCACGCTAACGTTACTCACCCCCTCCTCTCCCTTGTAACAGTTTGCAAATAAATTCCGCTTTTGGCGCGTGGAAACGACCTCCAGGAAAATAATTATTGTGACCTCCACCCTCCCTCGTTGCATTTACTGAAAGTCACCTTGTCCCACAGGCACCACATTTTGTGAAAGTGTCGGTCAGATTTGGTGCTTTTCGTTGCAACAGCGTGGGGTGTGTCTGGGCCGAGGAGGTCGAGATTCCCTTTTCAGCTGATTTGCACGTGTCTGCATGACGTGCTTGCAAAAAACAACTCCTAAGAAACGTGCATTTTTGTTCATACGTGCGAACCGTGAGCATTAGCTATCCGTAGACAAAATTAACCAGCGGAGTAGTGGCCGCGAGGGTTAAGGCGTCTCGGTATGATTTGAGGTTCGGACTGTCGCCGGTTCGTATCCGGGTCATGTCACTACAATGAAGCGTGATTGCAGGAAAATAGCATACAGAATACGTTATTTGCTTTATTGTTTCGTCGTTTGTTCTCTTTAATACCTTATTTCCAGCGATTCATTGTTTGTTTAATTTTGTTACACTAACTTGGTGTGTGTGTGTTGGGGTTTTTATTTTTTTTTAACATCTAATGAAAGAACAGTGAATAGGCCTATTCACTACAAATTCGCACTAAGTTCCGCTCCAGTTTCTATGGTGACGGAGTGAGGATTTCGGAAAATGCTTGAGTGTGGTTGTAAGTTTGAGTGGAGTGCGAGTTCGAGTTTCTGAATGCATGTCTAAGCCACGTTGGCTGATCAGCATCCCTATTAGGATATGCCACACTGCTACTTTGGGATTTGGGATAACGCATTTTACTTTTTTGACTTTAATATGTTCCTTTTTCTCAGAAAGTAATACCCACAAACAGCCGAAATTTGCAGGTGTGTTTATTATGTATTAAATAGAGAAATTTTAACGAAGAATTATCATTCTTATTCACGTTGCTTACCTTTAAGAATTTTTAAGATGTTTGCAAAATTGTACTATTTTTTATAAAATCATAAAATTTTTTTAAAATTTCTAACACTCAGAAAATAACAATTCTTCGTTAATTTGTTTGTTTTAGCATACTCAAGAATCATGCCAATTTTTGTACCTGTAGGAAGAAACATTTTTGCAAAAAAAAAAAAGAGAACATGAACCTTTTTTTTTCCTTAGAAAAAGCGTACTGGGCAACCGAGTTACCTTTAAAGCATTTCAAATTCGTAGAACTAATTTAAATTTGAATAAAAAATTTCATTTATGAAAAAAAGGGTCCAAGGGCATAGCCTCGCCATAGCACTGAAATATGCCTCTTAATTATGAAAATAGATGCAAAAACAACGCAACAAGAAATGTTTTTAAAACAATTTAATGAGACACAATCTGGTACAATAATTACTCTTCGTCGTTGTTGGATGAGTAGAAACTCACACACACAAGAGCGACCATTGCCAAGTCACTCAACATTTTTAATGATACAATCGTTACAAGTATAATGGGGTGAATGTTTGATAATTTTCGAGTTTGTTGGGTGACAGATTGATTTGAAACAAATATTGCAAGCTAGATACGCCATGTTATGGATCTTGCTTAGATGTAGTTTTATAAATTGTCTTTTGGTGAACCTCGCCGTGCACAGAGGACACTTCATTGCCACAATATTGTGATGTCGAAAACTGTAGCGAGTTGGAATGGTCTTGCGATGTCGTAAACTGTAGCGAGTTGGAATGACTGGTGTTTTTGTGGCTTGGCCTTTCGTGCGGCTTCGGTGTTTGTATGCTCGAACGGCAGTATGCGTTCCTATCCTGGGTTGCATTGTGACCTTGTCTCGTTTGTATTCTTCATACACAGAATCGTCTAAACGTTTTAATATCACAACTGGGACGCGTTTCTGTAGGGAAAGTTTCACTTGTTTTACCCACATATAAAAATATTCAACGTATTTTACTTCGGTAATATGTGTTCTAAGATGGTATACTAATTCTGAATAACTAACGAACGTCTCTTCACATTGGCAATTGTAACATTCTGCAAGAGTTAACTGGGTTGCATGTTTTCTATTGTGGTTTATGAATTGGTCGGTGGCAATTAAATCGCCACACTGCTGACAGAAGAAGAATAATTGGTCCTAAAAACAAAGGGAAAAAAAAAAAATTAGATTGACTGTCAACGAAAGAAAGAGGTATTTTATTAAGTCTAGCTACACGGGCCAAAGGAATTTTTTTTGTAATTTGGACACAGTAACAATCTTAAAAAAGAAAAAGACACAACAAGGGTTGTCTAGCTCCTGCGTAGTTAAGCCCCTGATGGGTTTGAGTTGAACAATATACAGCCACATTACATTGCAGCGACACCGGGAAGGTAATGATGCAGCAGCGTGGGCGCTTGGAACGTGTGTTGGTCTATGACAGGCCACAGACGGGGCACCGTGATAGTCACAAAAACAATGTGACTGTTTCTCGGTTGACAATATTTTTTCACACTCTCACATACCTGTGAATACGATGTGGGTAGCTGCGAAGACATTGTAACGGGTGCCCCTGAAACAAATACGGTAAATAAATAAAAATATAAAAAACTGATAACGTAAAGTAGCATGTATAAGTAAGACTGATTATGGCGAAAGCATGTTTACTGATTAAAAAACAACGAAAAACTAGTAACACAAACACAATGTAGGACGATTTACTGATAGATAGCCAAAAGCAGATCAGAATGGAGTCACTCATTGTCGAGCCAATCGGGGAGGGAGGAAGGGGGGGCGTCCATCTTCACATGTCTCAACATAAAGGGGCGCCCCCACCCCCTCTCCCAGGAGAGCCGCTGAAACGGGGTGGGGGGGGGGGTGTTTAACGCCCTCAGTAATTTCGTCCAGGTCAGCGTCACATAGTGACGGAGTCGTCTAAATCTAAATGGGAAAATCGTAAAACCCGTAAATCTGTAGGTATAAATTCGAAACACCTTTTGGAAACTGAATGTAATATGTGCAAGTTTTTGAGAGCTGTGCATCCCTTAATCAACGTCACTAAATTTAAATATCTGTTATTTGACCGATTGGAATAGTTTTTGGTATAGCATAGTTTCAACGTTTTTATTTTCGAACAGACATGGACGAGAGAGTGGAAGTCATGAAGTGGAAAATTGATTACAGGTAGTTCTAAATTCTCCAATTGCCCACAAGACTCTCCGACCTTTAAAAAAACAAGAAAAATCCCCATAAATGACACACAAACAAACCTCGTTGCCTGCCTGATTATAATATCATTGGTTTTTTGCAATAAGAATCAAAAAAGAATACGGTATAGAACTTACCAGATTCGTAGCTGTGTAGTGGTTGGGAAAGAACACACTTTTCGCCACGTTATTTATATGCAAACTATAAGACACACCCACGGCACTACGGCCCACTTAGGGCGACCAATGTGTGCGCGCATAGTGCCACAGGCGAATTCGTTCTTCTCTACGTTTTGCCAGGGGCTCTGGGCGAATTGTTAGCTTTTTTTTTTTTTGATATTGAACGCTGAGCAGGCATTGATAGAAATGCACAAAATTTTTAATAATAATTTTTAAGAATTACTTTGGGGCAATTATTGTTTCAACTTATGACACCTGCACTACGTTTACAACAAACTTCTTTTCTAACAAACAAATTCCATGGACCCTTCGAGTTCGTTGTAACAAGGTTTCACTGTATTGTGCTTTAGGCTACAGTACTTCTTTGCTTATTAATGGTGTCCTTGACTTAAGATGTGATCCAGCCTGAATGTGCTGGAAACATAAAACCAGTATGATGAAGCCGGGTGAAGTAATGTATGTGCTAGGCGCCACTTGTTGGACAGGAAACTTATGGCCTTGTTGGTGGTCGTCAAGGTCATTCTTTGCTAGTATCACACCGCATGCGTGGAAAATGGAAAGTTGTAGGGCACTAAGAATCTTGTCAACGCATCAACGATTCCTAGTGTCTTGCAACCCACATTCTGTGCTTGTTATGTTAGCAAGGGACTTACCTTGATGGGGGTTGTCAAGGTCATCGTTTTTCTTGTCTTAGCGCCGGTCCCCAGCACACATATATTTAACTTAACCAGTCTTCGATTTTGTGGTTCCACAACAGTCGGGCTGGATCACAAATATATATATTCCAATATGTTGTATTACTAACAAATCTTGCATAATCACGTGAGCTGGTCGGGATCTTAACCTTTTTTTTGATGGGACCAACGACGCAATGATTCTTTATCACGAGTCACTAGTAACGCTGGTCCCAAGACACAAGATGCGTCTGCAGATGACTGGCGAGGAGGGGGGGGGACGCGTATGAATGTATTTCTAAACACCGTCCTGTGGATATATTATTCTCAGTCATAAATGAGTTAGGCGTGCAGCGATTTAATGATAACTTCTTTGTTTAGTCACCTCCTAAACCCCCTCACTCGCTCCGCTCACTTAATCTCTCTCTCTCTGCGAGCAGTGACGGCAGTTCAAAGTGTGTTTATGGGAATTGCAAAAAAAAATCAAGCGCGCGAAACGAAGTCGGTTCACAATGTACAGTTTTATGTGAGCTCAAATTTGCAGTTTTGCTAAGCAACCTAAATCGTTCTCAGTGTCGCTCGCCGTGCAAACGCGAGATGCTGTCTGCAACCATGTTATTCATGCCCTCCACGTACACACAATTCAGTTTAAAGTTATGCCGCAACGAATTCCAAATCGGTTCTCTGATGCCCACCGTGTGTTTTGTTTTTTTAGAAATATTTTGTTGTAAAGTTCCTTGCAGGAGCGCTAATAGCCGAACCGAGCCCCGGTGCTAAAGTTCGGAAGGGGTGACAGTTCTATGAGCCAAGCCCCGGGATTTTTCTTTCCCTCTGTCTTCCTCCCCCCCTCCTGCTCTTAGTCGTGATGTCCCGTTGGCGCTCTGCAGAGAAACCAATAGGGACATAGGCCTACCTGTGGCTTAATAATATTGAAAGGCTATGATACTAATGGACTATGACCTTGTTAGTTGACATTATGAATTTTGTTAAAATTTGTCGTTTGGAATCTCATCAAATATTAGGACCCATAATAATAATTCCCAACCGTTATTTTTACGTTTTTTTTTCTTTCTACTTGCTGTCTAGCATAATATTCTGCTTTCTCCCAAGCCTTACTTACATTGAGCTATTTTTGTGGCAATTTACCGTGACAAGATGTTTTTATCCCCATTCTGAATAAACAAGCAGCGATACCATTAGGAAGTACCGTAGTATAGATTTGTTTTTCCAGGTAATGTACATACGGACTTTTGACATACTCGGTGAATCATGGTTGTATTTCCCTGCTCTTTTGGCCTCGGGTCTGACATAAACCTAACCTAATTAATTAAACTAATGCAGGAATAATACACACACGCATGATGTTATAAGAGGATTTTAATAACATTTCACATTGAATACATTGGTTTGAGATTAGTTTTTCGGACGAGTCATCAGAAGTGGTGCAGAAAGCAAATTGGATGCAGATGGTCAGAAATGGCCTGGTGTAGACAATGTCACTTAATTTTGCAAACGAACGGTTCAGTTTTGAAACAAAGCAGGTTCGTTTCATTCTATCGTTAAGTATCAGAAATTCATAAATTAAGGCGTCGCCTACCTGGACCGCGGGGGGGGGGGAAATACAGAACTGCATTCCTCCTTGCACATGGTGAAAGTTGCTGAATGAAATTATAAATAATTATTCAGGTTCGTGCCAAAAAAATATGGTGGAGGACTGTTAACATATTACGTTCACTCATATTCGTGTGTCTGGTTCCGACTTGGTCATTTCCACAAAATGGGTAAATTCCTCAACACAAAATTCAACTCTGCATACCGTCAATTTACATATTTCCAGAACTGGAAATATGTTTTTCCCAACAGTAATGACACGAGCCCCGCACGACCCAAGCAAGCCATCGTGATCAGATTGGCCTGGTTCCACGGTAAAGAAAAAACACAAAGCACTGCCGAATGTGTGTTTCATTTCACTGCAGCCCAGCCAAGCGCAGCCCCGTGTCATATTAAATATACTTTAGTTAATGATACGGTATATTTTGTTATTTCCACAGCGCCATCTAAAAATGAGTGGCTGCCCCCTCCCCTCCTTGTAAAATCTCTTCACTCACAGTCCGAGACGGGACTGGTGGCAGCCACCCGTCCAGTTATCAACCCCGCTTGTAGGTCCTTAACTTCCAACAGCCAGGCTATTTTTTCTTCACGACCAGCCGCCACGACCTATTATTAGCCTATCCCATTAATTTCCATCTCTACTCCTCGGCCATGTATGTATTCGGGACGACCCTTCGGTCCCAATCACATCAACGACGTCTTTCTCCTCCCCCCCCCCCAACCCCCATCCCCGCCGTGGCGCCAAGAAAAACTTGTTGCAGACACGATTGTGACACTATCGTATATCAGAGCTGGTTTGTTTAATACCTAATAAAAATAACAACGGAATGCGGTTTTTCGCGACTAATTTTTATCGTGGTAAAAACCTCGTACCTCCATCATTATCAGCTGATATATTTGTGGATTTGTCAGTATTTTTGCCCCGGCCAATCCATAAATGTAATAATCTACAAGTTCGCAATCATAATAAAAAGGTTGTAAAAATTTTCGCAATTCATTTAGCGAACGTAGATGCGGCAGAGGCCTGGGCACGGAAATCCATGGATTAATAGAGATCGCTATTACATATGTTGGGACATACGATGCCTTGACCAACGCAGAGTTCGCATCAACGTTACACCAACATATTTGGTCAACTCTTAAACAATGAGAGAGCTTCTGAAATGACTCACGGACATTTCCGCGATACTCGAGAAGCGCTGTAATTTTTTCGTTTGAGAGACCCCGTTTTAGACAAGTAATAAACTTCACATTCCAACGCCATCGTTCAACTGATGGTGAATAGCTTAACATGAGTTTGCCAACGCATCTTCTTACGTGTTCTTGTTGATACGCAGTTAGCTGGATTCCGGTAACCATAAAGTCGCTGTTAATGCCAATGTAGGCAAGAAACTTATTGCTCGTTCTGACGTTCAAAAAAGCGTTTAAAGTTTTTGACACATCTCGCTTCGACTGACGCCAGAATGCATCGAATGTGCTGTGTTGGCAAGTTTGAAAGTAAATGAGATTTTTATGCCATTTAAATTCTTCGTTTCCCCGAACTTCGCTTCCAATTTCAAAATAAGTCTTCGTTGTGGTCATTCTGAGAATAACAGAATAATAAGCGGAATTATATACAACAACTATAAACAAATGTTAGATATCAAAGGGTAGTAATAAGTTATGCTATGTCTGCCGCTAAGCTATATCGCTAGTGATTCAGAGAGACTTAGAAAATTTTTGCAATGGCTCGATTTGGATTCTAACTCGCGAAAGAACGAAACCAAGATCATACAGGTCCGAGTAGGTTTAATGTCACGTTTGGCCACGGCTCGAATTAACAAAAGACGAATTGGCAAGTCGCCATTCTGACCACCTTCAACCGAGTTAAAAGAAAGTCATCTGTTCCAGTCTGATGCCTTCAACCGTTGTAATGGGAGGTGATTAGTGATTACACATAAAAACAATATGTAAATAAATAATAAAGCCTACTCGGTGGTTTACCCCAACCCGAAGAGATTTGCACTGACGGGCGACAGCTCTTGTCTTGCCAAGAAGGTCACGTTGCAAGTTAGAGCATTACTTTTACAACTCCCCCCCCCCCCTTCCCCTCTGGTGGTCTTAGCTGCTATTACATTCTTACCCCTTTGGCGGACGTACTGGAAGAAGCAATTGCTCATTCAGTCATTTGGCAGCATTAATACAGATCCTAGCTATTTCATAGGAAAAAAAAACTGGATAACTTCACATCACAGTTTGACGCGAAATGAGTCTGCACCGTGCGCCCTGCACTTATTTATAAGCCCCCAGCACAAAAACTACTGCTCTCTTCATCAAAATATCTTGTTGCAGTAGGCGATTTTGTCACTTCCATCACAGTCATGCTACTGTTATAATTCATTATTGTATAGAAAAAAAAAATGGATTTTTTTAATGAGTCAAACTAATAAAACAGCAAGAAACAATAAGAATGACAATACATTCCAACAATTATGAACAAAAATATTATCATTAAAATGGATGACCCATGGCCATAGGTATAAAATAACAACAAAAAACGTATTACTAATGAAACATTTTTCACAGTATAAAACTGCAAAAATGACACGAAAGGGACTATGTAAAAATCGGGTGCTCTCTGGAACGTTGTTTATCGTAAAAACTTTTTACTTTCTCTAATGTCATTGTATATATTTGTTGATTACTCAAACGAATTAAGCTCGCTTCGCCTCTTATGTATGAATTATCGTGTTCATCAACGAAAATCGGTTGAATAAAGGACTTAACTTCTAAGGGGGGGTGTAAGCCGTTTTTAACATCGGCTAACGGGATTTCTTCCGGGGGAACCCAGGGGTGAATTTTAATTAATATCACGAAACACGGGATTTTCGTCCCAACATTTTTTTTTTTGAAATTGTCAGCTAGATCGTCGCACCAACATTTCTCTGAGGAACGTAAGATGTGTTTTTCATCCGTAAGCACATCGTAGACACGGGCGTACTTTCGCTGAGTCGTCACAAACTTCGTTATTTCAAATTCTGATAGTTTCTTAGGAACACAAGGAAGAAATTCAGCAGTTAATCTATTATCGGGAATTTTAGGTGTAAAACGATGCTTCATATCGTCTAAATTAGCGAGAACGTGTTTTTTTTGGTATGTTGACATACTGAAACCGGTTATGATGCCACTGTCAGAAACACCAAGAAAAATGAAGCAATCAGTCTCTCGTGGAGAGTTTAAAAATGCGTTAACCGTTTTTGACACCGGTTGCATGGTTTGTGTGCGTTTATTAGTCTGCAGACAATGAGGTGGGATCTCGTCCAATGAAATCCGTTTGTGGGCCTTAAATTCAACATACCGATTTTCGTCAGACTTCATTTCTTCGCCTTCAACGAAATACCGAGGCAGGTTGCCCATTATAGCAGAATCTAAAGAAAAAAACAATAGAAATGTTGTCGACTCGATGCGTGAGCTAGGCCTAACACTACAACCAATTACGCTTCGTGAGCAAAAATGCAACGCATTTTCTTTGGACTACATGTTGGGTAAGATGTGTCGGTATCTATAAGTTAACAATGGAGTGGACGAAAATCAGATATGTAATATTTCAAACATTGCAGAATAATAGTTTTAAGATCACCCTATTCTCAAGGAGTCCCATTTCCAATTTCCGCTGATTATCACAGTTGGGGTAGCCTATGATGTGCAGATTACTGTGTTGACTTGCTTGCTACGACACTGCGGGCAACGTTATTTTCCGTTTAACAAATCAGGTATGAGTTATATTTTAGGTGGTCATACTTCAGATCACAGAGATGTGACTAAAACCCATAATAATGTTTATACATCTGGTAGTCGTCGTGAACACCAAAAACAAACCAAATCTAATAATACTGTATTATTATTCGTGGGTAGGGGCAAAACAAAAAACACTTTTTATTAAATTATGTGCAGTACAATATTGTGCTAACTGTAGGGGCAATATCATTCCTTGCGCTTTACAAATTACCAACCACCATAATGGGCTGCAGGTTGCATGGCAAAGTCGCCCGCAAGTCAAAACGACTCACCGGCGTTGTGTTGCGCTTGGGTGAATGACAGACGTGGGGGCCGATGTTCGCTGCTGCTCGCTGCAGGATTGGACAATGGTTCGTCCAATCCGGCTTCTCGATTTTCCTCGTGGGCGGTCGCACTTCTTATTGTTTGCTCTTTCCCCTTCAATTTCTTGGCAACAAACGCGAATAAGCAAGCTTGGCCACGGGGTGTGATCTTCAAGAATTGAATGTCCTCGTTTTCCATTTTGGCGATTGTAAACAACGAGTCAAACCCGTTTTCACTTAGCTTTTTAACTGTTTCACCGCTGAGCCGATTGTGCGCACACCACTCCATAAATTCTTCACGTGCCATTCTACACGTGCCAAAAAAGAAAAAAGCGCTAAATCGACAACATGAAGGAAAAATGAAGGACAAAGCAAACATTAGCCTAGTGCAATAATGATGAAAAACTTACTAGCATAACCTAGCAAAAAAAAGGGTACTGTAGTAAAAAATTTTTGACTGGAATAATATGATCCTGAACAAGAAAAAAGTTGATGCCTATTTTGTGGTACAAGGTGAGCAGAGTAATAAGTTGATTTTAAAAAAGGCGGGGGCTTCTGGACAGAGCTTTTCTTAAAATAATCGTCGCGTATAAGTTCGCACCTTTCATGCATAATGACTCAGTCAAATCTCAATCGGTTTGCGTGAAACTGCCCTTAAGTTTGTCATTATAATCATAGTCCCCGTTCCTCCACATACCAACCAAGACTCCAACTAGCTTTAATGCAATTTTAAGAGCTATAAATGTCACACAAGTATTTTGTGATATTTAACAAACAGATAGCATGCACTATATAAATGGAACATCATGGCCGAAGGGATTAAATTCAACGTATGTACCGATTTTCGTCAGCCTTCATTTTTTCGCCTTCAACGAAATGCCGAGTCAGGTCGCCCATTGTAGCAGAATCTATAGAGAAAAAACAAACAATAAAAATGTTGTCGACTCGCTGCGTGAGCTAGGCCTAACACTACAACCAATTATTATACGGTACGCTTCGTGAGCAAGGATGCAACACATTTTTTTGGACTACATTGCTGGCTAAGATGTGGCGGTATCTATAACAATGGAGTGGACGAAAAACATAATTATGTAATATTCAAACATTGCTGAATAATAAGTTTAAGATCCCCCCCCATCACCCTATTCTCAAGGAGTCCCGTTTCCAATTTCCGCTGATTATCACAGTTTGGGTAACATTATGATGTGCAGATTACTGTCTTGATCTTGCTACGACACTGCGGGCAACGCTATTTTCCGTTTAACAATAATCAGGTTTGAGTTATAGTTTAGGTGGTCGACTCATACTTCAGATCACAGAGATGTGACTAAAACCCATAATAATATTTTTACATCTGGTAGTCGCTATACAGGATTGGAAGAGATGCGTGGCGGCTGGATATTTTTTTTTAAGAATCAAGTTTTTAAAATACCAAAAATTAAGACATACGCTAGTGTGTCGCCGTCTGAAAGGACCTAAACGCAGAAATGGCGTAACAGAGATGGGTGTGCAACACAGGCCGGGGCGACAGAGATTGTATAATTGTATTACTCAACAATGAACGCACCCACAAAACTAACAAAAGAAGTGATATCATACCAAAAACAAATATGGTCATTAAAAAAACCGCCAAGTTAGATGATCTTTCGTCATTTGAAGTAGTGATATCGTTTCCCCAAACCAGTCGCTAAGTACTGCCCAAATCACAATCTTCAACTACCAGCTCTTCCAAGATTTTGGTTCTTGAATGTTATCTGGCCAGTACGGTACTTGGCGACTGTTTTGGGAAAATGATATCTAATATTAGAATTCGTGAAAAACAAACAATATCAAAAGAGGGCAGGGGCAAAAAAAAAGCAAAAAAAAAACTTTTCTTTTATGAAATTCTGTGCAGTATTATAGTGCTAGTGCTAACTGTCTTAGGCCAATATCATTCCGTGCGCTTTACAAGTTGCCAACCACCATAATGGGGTTGCCTGGCAAAGTCGCCCGCAGGCAAAACGACTCACCGGCTTCTCGGTTTTCCTCCTGGGCGAGCGCACTTCTTCTTGTTTGCTCTTTCCGCTTCAATTCCTTGGCAGCAAACGTGAATAAGCAAGCTTGGGCCCGGGTTTTGATATTCAAGGATTCAATATCCTCCTTTTCCATTTTGGCGATTGTAAACAACGAGTCAAACCCGTTTTCACTTAGCTTTTTAATTGTTTCACCACTGAGCCGACTGTGGGTACACCACTCCAAAAATGCAGTCTGCTCGCTCGACTCGGCCATTCTCCACGTGCAAGAAAAAGAAAGAAAAAAGCGCTAAAACGACATCATGAAGGAAAAATGAAGGACAGAACAAACATCTAGTCATAATGATTGAAACGTAGGCTACTAGCCTAACCTAGCAAAAAAAGGGATATTTTATGTGGATCGGCCGTAAAAAAAATATTTTGCTGGATTAATAGGATCCTGAACAAGAAAAAATTTGTTGCCTATTTTGTGGTACAAGGTCAGCAGAGTAATAAATTGATTAAAAAAAGGGGGGTGGCTTCTGGACAGAACCTTTCTTAAAATAATTGTCGCGTATAAGTTCGCACCTTTCATGCTTAGGCTAATGACTCAGTCAAATCTCAATCGATTTGCGTGAAATTGCGTAAAACTACCCTTAAGTTTAACAATATAATCGTGGTCCCCGCTCCTCCACATACCAACCACGACTCCAGCTAGCTTTAATGCAATTTTAAGAGTCATGAGGCCACACTTGCAAATTTGAATTTAAAAAAATATCCTGTTGTGGAGATGGAATTCTAGCTCAATCATATCATTGACGTTAGCATACTAAAACATAGTAACGACCCAGGTCGCATCAGGTTACTTTGGCAATTAAAAAAAAATTCCTTACCTGTTCTAAATCTCTGATAGCCGCTGCAGGCTGTGTGCGTGATGTATTATAATGTGAAACTCAAAAATAGACTGGTTGTTTGCTATGTCTTAGTGACAATTTTGATTCTGGTTGCGACAGTCAGGCGCACTCACTGGCTCTTTGGCTAAGAGCTAAACTAGACTAACTTATACCCAGCTACGCTGGAGATGTATCTGTGCCCAGGGCGAGGTTACCCATGCTCCTACCGGAGATCATCAGTCTGTTCCCACTGACCACGATTCGACGTCGTGGCAAGGTCAAGCAACTTACTGCTCATTCTCGCGGCTGTCTGAACCAACAATATCGCTACGGTACCCGAGAGCCTACATTGTCATAACTACATGCTTTTTAATGCAGTTACGATAATTTTGAAAGTAAGAATCCGTATTTCTGAACAGTATATTGCAATTCCAACAACGGCAGCCTCGGTTTCAGGCTACTTGTGATGTCACACAACTCCAATATTGCGCATTTTAAGTTAATAATTTGGATCTAGGGTAGCGATATGTAGATGATGAATGGAGACGATGTTGATTGATTCGTGAATCTCGACAAACAGATACAAGACTATTATGGTTACTGTACAGCTGTGGAGATATCCGACACATGAGTTTTACAATGTGGACAACAGTAATATTGTTCCAAGTTCGTATTACTGCACGATTGCATATCGTTGCAAAATCAAATCAAAAAAAAAAATAAATGTTTCCAATACGGATATAATATCACAGTTCGTAACTCGAAGAATTTGCGAACGAGATTAACGGCAGCAAATCGGGGCAGATGTGTCCAGGCCGGGAGCGTGGTTGTCGGTGAGGAGCCTCCTGTGTTGTGTGCTCGATGAAGCAGACAAGACCATTTTGCTTTTTGCATTTTTGTGTATGTCCCTACCCCCCTTCCCCGCGTGGTTGAATTCGGTGTAGTGAACCCTGTCCTTGACATCATGGAAGTACTAAGAGTCACGAGTCTTGTTGCCTAAGGGAGGCCACCGTTGGAGGGGAGGGGGGGGGGGGTGCGAACCACCACCGCTATCAGTACAGGCCTAACCTGGCCTTGATGTACCATTTAGTGGGACCCGAACCATAAGGGCGAAACTGCAAAATGTCCTTTTTTTAACACGATTACAAACAATATACAGTAGAACTCCAATTATCCCTCCTCCAATTATCCGTAACTCTCAGTTATCCGACTCTCATGGACTCCCAGAAACTTGTACAAATCCCAATATATTTCTTTTTACTTTCACAAATTTTGGCTTAATTTGCTAATTTCCAATGCTAATTCGGTTAACCGCTATTTTCACTTATCCGACGCCTTCCAGTCCCAATTAAATCGGATAATCGCGGTTCTACTGTAATTCTGTATACTATTTCCGTGCACTCACGCTTCAACGTAGTGACATGACCGGGATTGGAACCGGCGACAGTCTGAGCCTCAGATCATACCGAGACGGCTTTACTGACTCGACTACTACTCCACTGGCAAAGAAATAATACACCGGTTCCAATCCCGGTCATGTCACTACGTCGAAGCGTGTGTGTAGGGAAATAGCATACAGAATTCGCTACTGTATTTGCTTTATTATTTCGCTGTTGCGCTAGTATAATGCTGTATGAAAATAGTATGTCAGAAGATGACTGTGTTCAAAAAGTGGCAATTTTCCTTTTAGCATGGAACTTATTTAGGCCTAAGCAAAATTTGTGAAATGCCGCTGACCCAAGATATTTCTGGCTCGCATCATTTGACACATTCGCCTGCATTACTAAAGTGAATATAACGAGAAGGGTCCAGAATAGAGATTCGCCCTTATGGTTCAAAAATCATACCCCACGTTTTTTAGCATGGTATATGTTTGTAAAAAAAAAATATGGAAATTAATTTTTAAGTAGAATTTGATTTAGGTCCAAACGACTTAATTAAGATACAATTAGGATACTATAAGTTTTTTTTTGTATTTTCAAAAAAATGATTCAATTAGGTTAAACCAAAGAAACTAATTATCTTACTTAGGCCTACGGACACGCGTGCGACATGTAGTACAGTACACACTCGGACAATAGTTCGGGGCAGGAGGTGGGTGATATACCAAAACTTGATCTGTATGCTTCGTTTTTAGTTGCTAACATTATCGGCATACCACAAGGATACCAGTGACCCTAAATTACGGTGTTTAACCCAGAATATCATACCCTAACTTAAACAATAATAAAAACCTCACTCTGCACCACACCCCTATGACCGAAGGCCACTGTTTTTTCCCATCTTTCCACACGCGCGTCACGTCACCCCCCAGAAAGATATGGGCATGCATGTCTTTAGACTACAACAAACCGGGTGGGATAACTTTTTTTTTTAAATAAGGAGATAACCGTAACTTAAAATCTGCAGCACAGAACAACACCGTAAAGGCTATATTGCTCTTGTATTATCCCGAAAAGCTAGGCAAAATTCCAAATAAAAATTATCTGATTTGTTTTAGGGAAAAATCAGTTTGGAATTCAGAATTACACTAACTATTTTCATTATAAGGTTTTTTTGCCTTGCTGTAGGTTTGTGAGGGTTGTCGTCTTAGAATTTGTGGGGTACGAACCATAAGGGCGAATCGTTTTGAGTTAATGTTGTAGATACATAGGCTAGTTAAAATCTTTTTTTTTTACAGCTTGCCAAAAGGGCGAATCTTTATTCTGGACCCTTCTCGTTGTATTTGTCATGTAAAGGCGAATGTGTTTAGGTGTCAAATGATGGGAACCAGAATATTGTGGTCCGCAGCATTTCACAAATTTTGCCAAAGTTCCATGCCAAAACGGAAATTGCCAATATATGAACTCAAGAACATCTGACTAGACTACTTTTTGAGTTATATATTTGAAAGTTTCATTGTTACTTAAAGTTTTCGTGTAAAAAAAAAACACATTTGGTTACTGTAGTTAAAACATATGAATTTTCATACAGCATTATACTGTAGGTCTAAATTGAGAGTTGAAAAAGGAACATTTTGCACTTTCGCTTTTATGGTTCGGATCCCACGAATTATCACTTAAATATAAGTTATCACACCTCACCGTCACCCCTAACATCTGGTAGGCTATCAGGTTAAAATATTTCCTACAACGTAATATCAGTCTTAGCTTAAAATCAGTCAGTCTACTAATTCAACTCATGAAATACAGTAAATAAAACAAATTAGCTGCATTATAACATCGGCCCAAGATATGAATGAAAGAATAAATGAACAAATGAATGAAGAATTTATTTTAGTACGTAACATAAATACAGATTAGTTAAGGTGCCCACATAATAATTAAAATAACAATTAACCAAGCAAAGGCATGGAAAGAATGAAAAAAAAAAAGTTCACACACACACTTTCAAGAATGGTGCTATTTCGGCATTTTTGCCCGGCCGCGGCCAATCCCAAATAGGCCGCTTTTGGGGGGCTCACTCACCGGAAACAGCACGCGCGTTGCACGACCCCTCCCACGGGCGCCAATGTTCATTTTCGCAAATGAAGATTCCGGTCCTTGATATGCTTTCCCGTCTTCTTCAACTTGTTGTTGGCACTTTGGCAAATTTTGCCTGAATCTCTTCTTTTCGGACGGTTTCATGCCACTGAGTACGTCACTATTAACAAATTTCAGATGCTTTGCGTTAATGACGGAAGATAGCGTTGGAATTTGTACAGATTCCGCCAATAACTCTGCTTCCCAATCTTCACTCGTTGCGGATGAAGAAGGTCTCGGCGGGGCGACTTGTTTTTCACGATACTTCATACTATGCAGTCCAATATCGTGTACGAGTTCACGCTCGGCCACGTACCTATCCGGACACGTTTGCATGTGTTTGTCTTCGTCCGCAGGGTCCACTCGATGAGTGAAATTAAAACGACAAATCACCTTCTTGTCGTTGCTATTGTCCTTGGCACATTTTATTAGGTGGTTTTGCATTCTAGTTCCCTTTGCAACTTTGTGTGATGGATTAAAAGGACAAGTAAGCAATTCATCACTAATTTTCTTCCCTATATGTGCCATGGTTGAAACGTTCCCTTGCTGCTTTGTTTTGATTTCGAGCGATACTGAGAGCCTGTACATTGCCCGTTTTATACTCCCATCTTGGATTTTTTTTCATGGGGCGGGGCGGGAGAGAGAGAGAGTGAGCTGCCATGCTCGGTCATTCGTCATACCAACGGAGTGGAAGCCTGAACGGGAAGGAGGAGGTACTAGTGGCACGCGAGCGTGCTCATTCGCTGAACTCAGGGTTGGATTTATGACGTCACACGCAGCTTCGCCTTCAACACGATTAAAAATGATTATGGAGAAGCTAGACGTCTGATACAGTAGTCCTAAAAAGTAAATACTAAAACTCCAAAGTAACGGCGTTACCTAGTACAGGCATGGGGTGACATTTTTGTGGCCAGTATCCGCTATTTAGTTAACTTTGTTTTCGTATGTCTTGGGTATGGAATATCTAGACTGCTTTGGTAACAAGCTGATATGAATAACTTATGGGTACAAAAGATTTATTAATGTACGGGGTAATCCATAAAAAAAAAAAAAACGCTTCAACTAAGTCCAAACGCATGTGGTATCGTCTCTACACGGAACGAAAGTTGATATTTTGTCTTAAGTTTTTTTTCA
>JAQIUX010000002.1:0-28244 GCA_034696965.1 Lithobius crassipes | reverse complement strand
ACCGGGCGAGGCGCTCTAGCCAATTAAGCCATGGTGGCTTTAACCCCAGGCGATAGCTGCTGTTGTTATATGCTTACCACGGACGCTGTGTGGCGGAAACTGCCGCCTACTACAGCACATAGAAATACAAATCAAAGTCACTGCGGGGCTTTGTATCTTAACCTTATTCACGTCTTTCTTCATTTATTACCCTGTTTGCAGTCAATATTTGAAGTTTAAGGAGTTTTCATTTTAGCTAGAACATTTAATGTTAACATAAGTGGGATAGGGGGGTAAGTTATTTTCTCAGCCAATACACGACGCGTGCTACGGGGGTTGGAAATAGTGTTCTGTCGCTCTACTGGATGGCGCCACTGTCGATTTATCAGTTTCCATAGATCGCCGCTAGAGGCACTGCTACTCCGCTGTGATTGGTTGACAGCCAATCCTATGAACCAATCCACGCGTTCAATTTTCAAATAGCCAGATTCAACCAGAAAAGCCGTTTGCCTTCAGTAATTCGTGCGTGCGTTTTTATTGTCATTAACCAATGTCGTAATTTAACATTTTAATCGTGGTATAGTCAGTTTAGTTTAGTTTACTTTAGTTTAGTTTAGTTTAGTTTAAGTTAGTTTAAGTTAGTTTAGTTTATAGTTTAGTTTAGTTTAGTTTAAAGTTAGGCCACGTTTCTTCAACGATCATGGATGAAGATGTGTTGTCGGCCGTCATCGCAGCTTGCGACCGCTACAAGGATTTGGAATGGAGTTTCATCACGCGAACGTGTGTGGAGGTTCTACGTTCCGACTTCGTAATACAACCAGATCCATGCAGACCCATCCGCCCTGTCCGACTCCTGGCCACCAAAGAAAAGCTCGTATTGGAGGTAAGCTTTATTACGTTTGCAATTTAAATTATGGCTAAAAATTAAATGTCCCAGCTTGTATTATAGGACATCAATCAAAAGCAGTGCCCGCTTACGTAGCCTACGCACAGGGGCCAGCCACGCTGCGTTCGGCAGCGGACTGGCCCCTGTCAGCCTAAGCAAAGCAATCGAAACGAAAGCAAACTTAACAAAACCTATGTTACCGAAACGAAAGCAAAATTTAACGAAACTAAACCAATGTTAAAAACTGTCAGGCGATTGATGGGACGGACGAGGTTCGGTTTAATTTTGGGTTTTTCGTTCGCACGGGAAGAGAAATAGTCGCAGGTCGAATGCCCGGTAAATCAACAAACAGGAGGCATAATTAATCCTGGATTTCCGGGGCCTACACGATCATTTAAATATATAAGATCATTTAAATATATACGATATACGGTTTTTTAATTCGTTTCTCGTAGCATTTCATGCTTTTATAAACGGGTGAGTTAAAACGGGCGGGCCGATCAGCATCGCCATGCTTGCTAATAATTGCGTAAACAAGAAGCGAAAAGCTTTCCTCCACGTTTTCCGCTACCAGGAGGAAACGGTCGCAAACGGAACTCGCCTAAGCTAGTAGTGGGACCGTGAAATATAAACTGGCCGTCAGATAACGAGCGAAAATAACTGCTGATCGCCGATAGAATCTCATCCCTTGCTTAGCTACACAGGCTGTGTTTGGTTTTGGCTTACAACGGCATGAAACTTAAACGCATGAAAAATCTCCAGTATGTGATCTGTTCCTCCCGGCCTTATAAGCTGTGCTTCTGACTGAGTAGCCTTTATTTAATTACTGTATATTATGCGAAATGACTACCGTTACACAATGCAGCCCAACATATCGCAGCTATAATTACACGCTCGCATCCTTTTGGTCGTTGGCTTTCTAGCATCGTGCCCATGCTGCCACCCCGCTTCGTTGGAATGTGTGAAAATGAAAACAATTCCGATAGTTTCACGTTACGCTGTAGGATATTTTAGATTTGTGTTCGTAGCGCGTCTCCCTTACTCCAACATTACGCTTGGTCAGGCTTGGTGTAAAATAAATGGAAATAAATAGCCAATGCTTTAACGCACACAGGCTACAAGCCGTGGGTTTGAGCTCGGACTATTTTAATCGTCCTAGGTTTGAGGGCACGTCGACAACTGGTCATATGCAACCTAACGAAATGTTTAATTTTATAGTTTTATTTAGGCTCAACAGCTGGCACGTTTGTAGTAAATAGTTTATTTTTAGAATGGTAAAATTTGTTAGATCAAACATAACAAAGGATATTTTGACAAATTACTAGCTTGCTTCGTTTGTGTTTAGGATGCAGCAGTGTTTTTTTTAGTGCACAAGTGGTATAAAATTGTTTTGTTTTCCGTAAAAATGAAAATGTCAAGTCTGCAGGTAAATTCATCTTAAAATAGAAATTTTAAATCAAGATTTTTGTTTTAAAAAAAATGATTTGAGTTAAATCAACGATTTGTCGTATTTTGTTTTATCGCAAATCGCTCCACCCTACAATATAAGGAATCATGCTTCACTCTAATTCACTTAAAGGGCTCACAAAAAATATCGTGCTTTGCGTAACATGTCGTAAATAAATAGGGTTGGTAAAGTTATTTTTTTTCATTACCTTTCATTACCGAAAGAACAAACACTGCAATGTGTCAGTCTTTGTAGGGTCCAAAGTTATTTAGGCCTATATTTTAACACCTAGCCTAACTACTTATTTGTTTATCAAATCATAGAAACACAGCGTTCAAAGTATGGAGTAACATTTTACTGCAAATTGAGTTTTAAGCCAATTCTGGAAGCTTTATTGCGATTCCTCCGTCAGCACACTAACTGCCGAAAGTGACTAGTCCTCATAAGGTTTTTGACAATAATTAGCTAATGATTGTACAACGAGGAAGCGACAAGATAAAATGAATAAAAAGAATACAAATTAGGCTTGTTTAACAAAAAAATTGTTAAATATTTTTATAACTACTTATGATGAATCTTTTTTGGTTTATCTTATGGTTTATCTTTTTTCCCCTCAAATTTGGTTTACGCTGGCTAACTTGGTTCCTTTTTGCGACATTGTGTATGGTGAACCGATTCACGCTTATTGTTAAAAAAAAAAAAAAAAAAAGCTTATTTTGTCACCAATACTCACAAGAAAAGTTTTAATGTGCACACAGTAGTAAAAAAAAATAATTTTGTATTTTCCGTAAAAAGACAAAGACAAATGATCCGAACTGACAAAAGTTAGTAACTGGTAAATTCACCATTAACCCCTTCACCTTCGGTTCTAGAAAAACGAAATTGATTTAAATCCATGATTTTTTTTAATGAATCTAGGCCTACATTTAAAAACCACTTGCTTAAAATCAGCCAACCCTATCGTATCTCAGCAGGCTAATCGTAACGATTTGAGCCTTGAAATTTAGAGAAAGTTTTCTTTTTATAGAAGGCCTTTAAAACCTTGAAAGTGCTTGAATTTTTAGAAAAAAAGACACTTGAACTTTACCGAATTTAAATGGGTAAGTAAGCCCTAAGTAAATTAATCAAACACACCCACAGCTATTTTTTAAAATGGCTAACGGTTTCACAAAATATAAGGTTTAGGCTAACGTATTTCGTTACTTTGGGAATTGGTTGACTGAGTTCCTTCATCTGTAATGTTTGCACTACTTTGAAGTTTACTTTTAGAGAGGGGGGGGGGAGCTGTTGAATATTGTCAGACATTCTGAAAACACAACACTTCTTTGTGCATTTTAGAGCTTCGCTGTGAAATGTTCTTGAAAATGGAAGTTTATTTCCTTGAAAATTCGAAATTTTATGTGGACCCGCAAGAACTATGTTTAAAATAATGATGGCCCAAAATGTCTTAAAACTGTAACTGTGTTAGGTTTTTGTCTCATCTGCCAGTGCTAGCTTGAGACATAGGTTAATGAACTCGCTTGAATTTTCACTGAAGCTAAAAACCAGAATCTAGAACAATTCGTCCCCCACTTAATTTTTTTAAGTTACTATCTCATCAATAAAATCCGTTTACAATTTAAAAAAGGTAAAAAAAAAATGATGGGAAAAAAAAGCTACGAAGTTATTCTGTTGAACAAATGAATCAGAGGGTTAAGGGCGCCTCTCTTGCGCTGCCGCGCTCGCTGCGGCGAAATATATAACACCAGAACTGCCGTAAATGGCAGAAATAAATTATCAGAAACTAACCTTTAATTTAATTGTCGCGGCTTTTGTTTCTTCGGTTTTTTTTCCACCCCCGACCAAGCCATTGCCGGGGAGAATGGCAATGTTAGCTTTTAACAAAATAATAATAATAAATTAAAAATGTTGGGGGACGAATTGTCCGGGGACCAAAAACCAGGCAATAGAGCGGCTCAGCCATGGTTCAGCTCAGTCGTTTTCCCTGTAGGCTAGGCCTACCTGATTTTCTCTTCGTGTGTAGCAGCGCTTGGGGGTCAAGGTCACAGGGAAGTGCATGACTCACACCAAACACGGTGGGGAATGTGGGGAGTAGGATCAATGAAGGAAGGCTTAAATTGGTAAACCTCCAACAAGATTGTAAAGTGAAGGGGAAAAAATGCTTTGGGCACAAAATTGTTTTCTTCAAACGATATCTTAAAAACCATCCATCCTAAAAAAAAAAATAAACCATACAATCCTGAAAAGCATTGCTGCCCTAAGAACCTAACTTGGCCCTAAAATGGGTACATGCCTTATTTTACTAATGCTGTAGGCGTACATTTCTTCAATTTCGAACTGGGAAATCAACGGGGTATAAAAACATTGATTTAACTCAATTTATATTTTCATGGTGAATTTACAGTAGGGACTTGACATTTGTCTTTCTGTGGAAAATATAAAACATAGGCACGCAAGGTTCGCACAGGTCCTGGAAAGTTATGGAATTTAGATTTTTTTTTTTAATTCCAAGCCTGGAAAACCTAGAATTTCACCATTTTTTCCTGTAATCATGGAAAAGTCATGGATTTTTGTAGAAAGTTTCAAGTCGTATTAATGTGCATTTGTGTTAAATGTTTGTTGCATTAATGTGATAACGGGTAATTGCATGTTACATCCAGTATAGGCTTGGCAGCGACTCTTGTAACGATATGTTTTCGTTTGGTTATATTTTACGCATGTGCGTCGGTTTGATATGTACTCTCTGTCATAGGGCCTACTAAAAAAAAATTAGCTTTTTAAGTTAAAACTTTGTCAGTGTCCTGGAAAACGAATTTTCAAGCCTTGAAACTTTCGGAGTCATGGAATTTTCTTGGGCTGGTGTCGTGCGAACCCTGCGAACCCTGGGCACGTGAATTCAAACGGGCAATGTGTTCTTTTAAACGATACCAAAATTTCGTAGCTGATGAATACTAACCAGCATTTAAACAAACAAAAAACCTCCGCGTATTTTTTATTTGACTTGTGCAATTAAACTTCATTGACCGCCCAACACCCCTTTTTAATTAGGCCTACGATATTGGTATTGCATAGAAAAAATTTTTGGGCTGTACTATCAAACATGATTGAAAACTGTTTAAGTATCGAAACTTTGCCTTTAGAATGTGGAAGTCTTATATGCAGGATGTTTGGAAATTGATGTCAAATATTTGGAGGGACACTTCCCACCATCAAAACAAGCAAAAATGTTCTAATGCACGCACATTGGTCCAAAAATGCTTAGTTTCAGGGTTACACCCTGCCTAAGGTTGGAGAACGTCCATAAATTACGTACCGTAAACGGCAAATAAAAATTATTGCCATTACCAGTGAATTGGTAACATATTGTGTAGTGTTATGTTACAGTTTAAAGGGCTCGCTTAAATATTACGGCTCGTTACTGGGGGATTTGGGGGGGGGGGGGATTAAAAATGTCCAAAGTATGCATTTAGTAATTTATGGACGTTCACTAGGTCTCCTACCTTCGGCAGGGTGTAACTGTGAAACGAAGCATTTTTGGACCCATGTGTATTAGAACATTTTGGCTTGTTTTCATGGTGGGAAGAGTCCCTCAAAATATTTTGCTTCAATTTCCAAATACCCTGTGTAGTTTGTCCGTCTGTCCTAGTGTTTCGGTTTTTATACTGCGGTTTTCGGGTCGTAGAATTACTGCGACGCACAATGCAAAACCGGTCAGTTTCTTAAGTTTCCGTTTTCAGAATTGGGCATTCAGATACACCATTTAAAAGCTCGCGACGAGAGCATTCTAATGGCACCAATCCCAAATTGATAAGTCAAACCATTCTAAAGTTATGACCCAAACCTTGCAAACAGGGTAATGTTATGTTTTCCATGCCACAAAAGTGGTCCAAAAATCTAGCTCTCTGGATTGTTTGGTACCATTTCTCATTTCATGAAACCGAAAAACTGAGGTTTTATTTTATGAAATACCAGGGGTCGAAATATTCGGATGCAAAGGTGCAATTTGCACTCCAAAATTGTTAACTGCACTCCAAACTGAGCTTTGGAGTGCAAAGTTTGCACTCCAGAATCCAGATGGCCCTGCATTTTAATATGGCTAAACCCAGTAATTAAAACTTAAATATATAACTACACATTTATAATTTTTCGTTAGTAAATTTCCACAATTTCCATGGACAATCAATTTGTTAGTCTGTTTATTAAAAAAAAAATTACCGTGATGACTGTTGAAAACGAAGTAATATTGCGATCATGGATGACTTTTCCGTGGTTGATCGTTTTTTTTTTATTTTAGTTTAATTTTTAATTTTTTATCTGCAAGCTATATATGAAAAGTTAGGTTTGTAAATGTTACCCTATACTGCACTCCAAGTAAGTAATTTGCACTCCAGATGAAAGTCTGGAGTGCAAACTTTGCACCTGGATAAAAAATTTAAGATTCGACCCCTGAAATACCGAACCGTACCGATAAAATTCAGTATCGCCCAACTCTGTCCATGCGCATTGAGATCTCAAACACGACAAGAACTACACACCTAAAGGTATCATTTGATTCGCCTTGGTAAGACGATTCAAGTGACACCAAGTTTGAGGTCATGTGACTTGCGGTTCGGAACTTGTCCAAGTCATCCGGTCGCAATGATAAAACTAAATTGCAATAAATTCGAATTTGATATAAACAAACATTTCGCGATGAAAGATTTCTTACAGCCTAAACAATTTTAATTTTAAAAGGTCTTCAATCAAGGGTTTTCGGTCTGGTTTTAGAAAGCTTTCCACCGTTACAGTTACGATGGCCATTGTTACATAACCTCTTGCGGTACCCAGTAAAGTACGTACCACATACGGTACGACTACTGGAAAAAAAAAGTTTGCACATAGCTAGATTAATAAATTGGGCTTGAGTATTTATGGCAGCCTGCTGATTGATGTCTTGCCTTATGCTAAGTTCCTTTATTGTTTTACTAACAGAAATTACATGTTTGCCATTTTAGGTACTCTGCCAGCCTCTGAAAGAATTGTTGTGCCCTGTAGAAGCCAATCTTTTACAAGACATGGTGAAATGTGTGTCTGCTTATGGGCAGTACAGCTTTTGTCCTGGTATACCAACTGTAGATCTGGAAAGCTTGACAAAAGCAAAAGCAACAAATGCTGTGAGGTAAGAGCTGAACATGGCGTTATGTAAATCTGTACTACAAATTCCAGCCAAGTTTATTCCTTCATTTCTTACGTAAGCATGCATTTTTTGACTGGGCCTTAATTCAGGCTACTTGGCATGACAACTTGTTGTATGTTTGCACGAAAAAGCCTAAAAATTAAAGTGTGCGTAGGGTAAGAATTTCGTTATATTCTAAGTACCGGTACCTTAAAGGAGAAATCAAGAGATAATCAACTCATAAATCGCCTGTGCCCATTTTAAACTTGCCTGATTCAAAAAGAATGCCTAAAATCGGCTGGCAACGTGATTTTAGCGGTAGTATTTACGTAACGAAAAATGCGATGGAAGGACGTTTCCATTGTTTGGTTCTCCATTGTGATGATAGATGTCGCGAGGCGTTGTTTCCAAACACTCGGTGCTCAGTCAAAAATATATTTTATCTTGCAAGACCGAGCACCGAGCGTTAAATGGCAACAATGCCTCGCGACATCTATCGTCACAATGTTGACATCCTTCCTTCGCGTTTTTGGTTACGTAAATAATACCGCTAAAATCACATTGCCAATCGATTTTAGGCATCGTTTTTGACTCTGGCAAGTTTGAAATGAGCCCAAAGGTCGATTTATGAGTTGTGTATCTCCTGATTTCTCCTTTAAACCACAGTATATGAAAACGAATGGTTTTTAAAAGTGAAACACACACTTTCATTGTTATCCTGCTTACAAAATGCGTGAAAAAGCCTTGAATTTTGTTGTGAATCTGCCTGTACGAACCCTGTTAGCCACAGTGAGGTCAATCTAAAATTCCGCAAATAATATATTTGGAAATTGTAGGCCTATTGATTGGTTTTCACCTAGTTATAGTTTTTGATCAAGTTGGTTTTTGGGTTGAGTGCCGAGTTAGCCGGAATGAAGCCAAGTGAGTGGGAGTGGTGCAAAGCCCAAAGCATTGCAATGACCTGGATATGTCATTGCAGGTTTGGGAGGGGGGATTTAGTACCGATGTGCTGAATGATTTTCCAATCTTACGTTCTACAGTAGTTGAAATTATATCGCACGCAGTATTTAATCAGTATTTTTCTAACTGCAACCGAATATTTTAAAACATTATTTTTACTGTAATGTTATGTCAGAGGTCTTTTATCTTTGTTGGGGATGTGGCTCATTCATGAACTCTCGTCCCCTACAGGTTTAGATTTCTATTCAGGTTACATGTCACCAAGGTTGTGACAGGTCAGTAATAGGCCGCTAAGGCCTGGGGAAGGAATGGCTAAATGGTTAGCGTGTCCATTCTGTGCCAGGTTCGACTCCCAGGAAATCCTGGCTCTTCTAACTAGGCCACTCCTTTTACATTCTGTTAACATTGGAATAAATAGCTTATCATGGGGGAAAGTTAGATTTAGCTTTATATTACTGCCTCCGGGTTGATGTAGCTGGGGTGTAGGTTGTGATTGCTTGAAAATCGCCCACAGCAAATAAGAAAATCTCCAGGTGGTGGTTTGAGTTAGGTTAATTTAGGGGACTTGCCTATTCCCCTCCAAGAGCTGTGAAAGGTGGTGGCTTGGCTTGGTCTAGGCTAATTCTAGTGACGTAGGAAGGAATTTTGCTTGGGGGAGGCACACTGTATAAAGGGCGCAATTTATTGTGAAACTTCGTGGGCAGGGGGAACATGCTCCCCCTTTCACCTGTCTGTCACACAAAATTGATCTTAGAAATCTGTCTAAACATTGAATTTATTCTAAACATTGATTTTGTTTATGTCTGTACCCTTAATTCGGCCCCGATTAAGAAAAAAACCACCTTTTGATTTTCATCCATTGTGCTCCCATCTTTTTATTAGTCTGCGGGCGCCCCTGACCATTTATGTTAAATTAAAAATAAATTGCAAATAACCATCCATAACAAGTAAAAAAAAAACTCGAAAAAGTTCTGGAAAAATACGAACTAAGTTGTAGCCTAACTTACCAACATAATTGACTCGATTTTAAGCCAGGGTCGAATTTGTAAATAGCTTAACCCTCAATTTCATCAGTATCATCAACTTGAAGTTGAATTAACAACTCAGTCAGAAATATTTTTCACACTGTTTAAAAAAAAATTAGGTTACAACGTAAAGTAAAACGCTGCAAATTGTCGGTAATATTTTTAACGAAAGTTTGGAATTTATAAAACAATTTCTAAAGGGGGGCGCTGCTGATCCGTTTTGCACTTGGTCAGAATGCAACCCTCTTTGTCATACATTGACGTATAATTTAATTATTTTGGTTTTCAGGTCTGATTTCCCTTACAAGCGCACTACTGCAAAAAAATGTCCGATGTATTTTGGGCAGAAGAGGCGCCAAACCAATTTTGAGCCTGTAAAGATGTGTGGAGAATGCACAAGATACTTGCAGAGAGTACAGGAGTACGACAAAGAGAATACCACGAAAACACCTGAAAGGGCAAAACAAGCGCACACAGCTGTCCATTCTCGAACACCGTTTTCTCTGCTAACCCCAAAGTCGAGAAGTCTGAGGTCTCAGCGAGGACGATACGTTCGTTTGAACCAAAAAAGAAAAATAGGAAGGCTGGAAGCTAAACTCAAGAAGCATGACGTGCGTCTAAATGAAGCTCAAAGCGATCAGATGAAGGCGATACATGGGATCATCACCAAGAGTTTTTCTGGTGATTTAGGTAAGAAATTACAAGGAATCTTATTATGTAAGGGCTCTCACTTCGTTCCTTTTTTTTATATTTTGTTTTTTAAACTTTTTTTTTGAAGACTTGTCACTTTTGTTTCGCTTTTGGTCAGGCTAAGGCTTAAATCAAGGAGATTTGAGCCTATACTTTCTATTAGAAAATTCCCTTGTGTAGATTAGTTAATTGAAAAGCTGAATCTATTCGGATGTAGTGAAATCTCCCTTCTCATCCATCCTGTAGATTCATACGTTACGTGAAGGATGTGTTACGGTAAACAGATTTAAAGTGCAGAAATGTGAAACTTTGCACAGTTATCAGTCAGTAATTCAAGCCTGAACTGAAATGTACAAAAATGCAGACTTTATAATTTTTGTTCTCCTCGAATTTACTAGATTGGTTACGCGAGTTTTGTTTACTTTAGCAGAATTAAAGTCTACTATTATATTTTTATCAGATCTACCTAGAAATTTGATACCTTTTGGGAACTTTCTTGTTCCTTTATTTTAAAGCACGGGGTTAATGAGAGCCCTGTTATCTGTTTTAACATCACTTTTTTTCCCTTAAATAATCCGTTTTTGGGTTTAACCTCCCAAGGATCTGCTACTGAACATAATGTATCTTTTAGACTGCTCAATATTTACATTCCCGAAGCACAAATTCTAAAGTTTATTTATTCTTTTGCAGAAAAAGAATTGGCATCTTGTGGCAAAGACACTACAACGAAAGTGATGCGTCGAGCATGGGAGCGTGACAGAAGAGCCAAGCATGCCAGTGACACCGGCCAGTTTTTCAAGGACCAGGCGAAGTGCAGTAAGTATAGTTTACTTTAGCTTCATTAAGCTAGTGGGTACCACATTCATTTGGCACTCTAGGCTACCCATCTCCCCAATTGGATTGGAAATGTGTTTTTTGTTAAATTTAAACTTAATTAGATTCTAAATAGTATGGTGTAAACAATAGGAGCTTGAGTATCGTGATAAATTTTCCCAACCCAGGCAAACCGATACCGGAATTTTAAAATTAAAATACTGATATGCTGTACTGTATCGAAAATTTCCATTACTGCTCAACACAGGGGTTGACAAATCTGGATGCACTGGTGCGATTTGCACTTAAATCATGACATGCACTCCGGGCAAAACTGTTGGAGCGCACATTTGGATTTAGCACAATAGAAAAATGACATTCCAGTATATCATTCCAATCACCTATACAAGAACCGATCTGAAGTCTATAACGCTCCATGTAGTGGCATTATAATATGGCAATGCTAATTTCCCATTTTTTTGTAGCTTGCACACATCTGGTTATTTTTTTTTTTTTTTACAAGTAAAAACATCTACCTAAAAGAATTACCACAGTCCACGCGTTTTAAGCCACTTAAGACTAATTAATAAAATAGTAACATAATTTTTTAATTAAACAAAACTCTGAAATCTTAAAGCATTTTTGATTTTATCTACCATTGCGGTAAGGAAAGGGTGACGTCATTTCCAAGTCCTCCCAACCCTCGTATCACCTTTTCAGACTACTTTTCAAACTTAGTTTTATCAGACTTTTTCTATAAAAAACAAGAAGTTCTAGAGAACTTGGAGCCTGCTTTCTGCAGTTCCTTCATAAACTGTATCGCAATCTACAAGCTATAGGCCTATCTTTAATTTACTCACGGCGTTATTTGATTGCCACGCAACGATGCAACGATATCTGCCTTTGGTTAGGCCTATACGGAGGCAGCCGATGACTCGTACAGCCGATGACTCGTAGTAACGTTCTCATATGCGTTACTAGGTGGCACGCAAATTGACCAGCTGCGCTTCTGACCGTCACCGAAAGTTAACGTTTAAATTCATGACGTTTCTGATTCTGTGAACAAATTGGAACATTATTATTGTGTTTATTTATTATGGGAAATGGCTGTAAACACATTAGTGATTTAAAAATCTCCTACCATAACTTTGCCTGAAGTCACATTCTGCTTCATCAAAATGCTTGCTAATGCAAATTGGTGTCTTTAAAATTGAATAAAAAAAAAACTATTCGATGGATCTCAATAAACGTAGTCGCGTTGAGGTGTCCTTGTAACCTTTTATCTAACCTCAAAATTTCGGGACGATTGAACGGTAAACAGAAAAGTTATTAGGGGGGGACAGACAGACAGACATGGTGATTGCATAAGCCATGCTTTCCAAAAGGAAAGCAGGCTAAAAATGGCTCCTATTTTGTTCATCCTTTTTTTGACAAAATTTGATCCCTGTTACTTTGTTTCCAGGTGATCTTTTAATAACTGTTCCTTTTGATATCTTCACAGTTGCTTTTTTTTTTTATTGTATAAATAAAGTCATGTTTTTTGATTATTCCACAGAAACGGGTTCATTTGGAAATAGATGGAGCCTCATAACGTACAGACTAGGTAAGCTTGCATACAGCATTTTTCAGATCACTAACCATGATGAAGTGTAAATCCAAAATTGTAAAAAATTCCTGTTGAATCATAGGGCAACAGCATTTATTTTCGAAGCTTCGAAATCATGGCTGCTGAGAATACTTGGCAATTAAATTCTTTTTTTTACTGATTTCCAGGGAGTGTAGGTTTCTGCTGCAATAAAAATAAAATTCCGCGCACCCAACATCTACTATCTGCGAAATAAATATTCAAATTTTCTGCCCTGAAAAATACAAATTCTGCGATACAAACACACAGTTTATCTGAGATATTGCCGAGATGCAAGCGATTGGCCGACTTCGCGCTGCCTTTAATCAGCACTCTGTTGTGACTTGCTGTATATCTTGCTGTATAAGTAGCAAAGAAATAACTCCTCCCAGCTTGCTGTATAAGCCGTTTTCACTCTTTTAACTCTTTACTTTGGCCATGTAAAGCCTTAGTAAAGGTCCTTGAAAACTGAAAATGTGGTCATTGAAAGTCCTTGAAAAGTCCTTGAATTTCATTTAAGCTTACGTGTACGAACCCTGTTTTTATTTTTAAATTGCATGCTGTAAAAACGTTGGTTTGTAAAGGTTCCCCTATATTGCACTCCAGATGAAAGTCTGGCGTGCCAACTTTGTACCTGGACTAAAAATTTAAGATTCGACCCCTGTAATACTACAGGAAGAAAATTACCCAGGCCATTACAGCCCAGCACCGCCCCACCCGAGAGTATAAGGCCTGTAATGTAATACTGCAGCAAAGCTTAGATTGATTTCTAGCAGTTTCTCGTGCATCGCCGCATCGTCTGACTAAACCCCCCTATTTTTGGACTTGACTTTTGGCCATTTTGGCCAAAGCTGTGAAAAAAAAACCTGAGTGGCATGTTTTAGTCAACCGTACTTTAATAGTGGTGTAGAACCGCTACATTAACTTGACGGGAAATCCATTTGACTAGGAAAAATTGTTGGAATCCAAAAGGTTTTGGGAGTTAAAATACAAAAGCCCAACCCTCTCCGATTTTTAAGTTTTTGTGTATAGCAGGGTTTACGCAAGGTCCTGGGCGTCCTGAAATCCATTCAAATTCCACAGGAATTTTGCCTTATTTTTCTCGAAGTCCTGGAAAGGTCCTGTATTATATTTTTCATTTCTTGTTACTGTAGTTGTTATTTTACTTAATAAATTTGCTTTTTGGACAAGAAAGGTCCGGAAATTTTTGTTTCTGGCTGCTGAAATTTTTTTACACGAACCTTGTATAATATTTAACCATGGTCCAGGAACAAGTACGATTTGCTACGTGTAGCGTTAGTTCTGGTTTTGAGCTCTGTTATACTGTACCTAAGTTTAGTGTCCCAGACCTCCCCTGCCATCTGAGCCCTTATTGCCCTTCAAATTGCGCTTTATATCGTAAAAACCTTGTGGTAATTGTAAACCCTGTACAAAATCTGAATTATTTTTTTTTTTTGTAGCATTAGCCGTATTTATGCGAAGCAAAGCTGCATACGAAGCTTTGAAGAGCTTCCACATACTGCAGTTGCCGAGCACGGACACTCTGAGGAGTTTTACGCAGCAACGACTGAGCAAACCGGGGCTGGACCCCACTACGTTGGATTATATGACTGACCAAATGGACCGGTACAACGCCATAAACAAGGAACGGTGCTCAAAGGAAGAGACTCCCACAAACGGGGTTGGAATCATCGTCTTCGATGAAGTTAAAGTTGTCGACAAGATTTGCTGGAACAGCAAAAACCACGAAATTGTGGGAATTGCTATGACTGAAGACGACTGCACATCGTTGCATGATATCTACGAAACTGTCAAGGCAGGGAAAAAAAATCTGCCAACAACCTACGTGCTTCAGTTTCTGTGGAGGGATCTGCAGCAACTGTATGATGTGGTTGGACCGTGGTATACATTTCCACGGCCCATTGACTGCAGCAATTTGTTACCGCGTGTTCTAGAGGTCGTGCGTGCGTTCCATGCGTTGAACTTTAAATGTATTGCGCTTGTGTGTGACGGTGCTTCAGCCAACCTTAGTGCCATTAAGACGACAAGCTGTTTGACTGGAGCGTATCCATCTTTGGATTCGACCATGTATCCCGGTGAAGGGGTCATCGTGGACCCCTCCTTTGAGCATCCTTGTGACTCCCAGATCCGGATACACTGGGTCATTTGCCCTTCACATCAGGTAATTACTTTTTATTAGTGTTCTGCAACTTTTTTGTTCTTAATTGAATGTCTGTATTGCCGTACGCGAAAGGGCCAGATTAAAATTAAAAGTTAAACTTTTAGTTTTTGGTGAATGAAGGAGAGTTTTTTTAACGAATCATTTGATTTAGGCCTACTGTAAGTTTCACAGCCCTTAAGAAAACATTTGTTTCAAAAAATCCGCGAGCTTCACTGTAAATGCCGCAAGATTTTATAAAGCTCAAAGCATTTTGCCGGAGTGTTTGGAAAACTTTTTGTAAGCCTTGCTTGAAATAAGTACACAGAATTGTGCACGTTTGCTACCCTGTGGTGGGGGCACAGGCTCTTCTGCTATTGTTAATGTACCTGCTGCATAACTAATATGATCAAACATTTCCCCTTGTTATGAATATAAATTTGCAACTAAAACTTTTTTTTTTATTCAGCTGAAGAACATGGTTAATGCTCTCCATTCTTCAAGAGAAAATGGGTCAAAAGACTTTGCCATTGAAGGGGTCCCATTTGGCTGGAAAGCAATTCAGGTATGTCTAAATTTTATCTTATCCCAATCAGAATGCCATTGGTTAAAAGATTTGTTTCTCATGTACACATTTTTTTTTACCATATGCACTGAATTTTTACTTTGATACGCTTATCAATCTGTTATTTTTGTTTTGAATCACAGGACATGTACGCAAGGGAGATTGCAAGGGTAGAGGCAGGCCAATCGAGGAAGGTCCCAAGACTGCAGAAGGCCCATATTGTGCGCGATGCTTGGACCAAACTAAACGTCAAGCCAGCACGCATCATGATTGTAAGTTTTTCACGTGCACTATAGATCATTCATTTCCCTGATTACTGGGTGCTTAGCTCTCACCCAGTAATTAGCTACTCCTAACTTTGTGGATTCTTCAGTTTTGTTTTGCTGTGGTAGTCAGTACAAATTCAAAATTTTAAAATATTTACTTCGCAAATTACTAAGTAAGTAAAGCAGAAACTAAAAAAAAATAATCGGCAGTTACAAACTTGCAATTAATTTGCCAGTAAGCAGCAAGCCTTAGTGTACAGGCCCTTGCTGGTCTAAAAATTCTGAGGCTCAATCCTTTTTATTTCGTATTTTCTTTAGAACTTAACATTTTGTCATAATTGCAAAATTTAGGCCACTTAAAAGCAGCATTGGGCTTTTGACCTCAAAAACCCATTATTGACATGACATGTCGAAAATCCATCAAAAACTGTCGTAAACCAATGAAAACTGACGAAAACGCACAATAACTGATGAAAATTAAAAGATATATTTTCAAACCAACTCGGTCTATATTGAGATGGTGAAAGTGGGTCAACTAACTGACCATCACATAGTTGTTTACACATAAAATTGGTAAATTATTTTAACATGTTGGGTAAAGGCTCTTGCTTGGCAGCGACTCTTATCGTGACGATATGTTTTCGTTTGGTTCTACTTTACGTATTTGCATCAGGTTGATGTATTGTCAGTCATACTTGAAAAAAAATTGCATATTACGTTTAGTTGGTGGCAACAGTCCTGGAAAATGAACTTTTCAGACCTTGAAAGTTTTGGAAAAGTCATGGATTTTTCTGACTGGTAGGCTATCGTGCGAACCCTGCTTACACCAAAGTTTGTTGATATCCGTCAGGTTTTACAAATCATATAGGCCTAACTTCTTGAAATAGCAAAATATTTTCATTGTAAATGCACTAGAAAGGGACATGCCTTTTTTTTTCTCAAAGAGCTTCCATAAACAAAAATACTTGTAAATTAAAACTATTTTAAAGCGTGGTAACAACAGTGCAGCCCATAACAGAAATTCAGTTTTGTCATGCCAAAATAAAGGTGTGCAGCTGGTTCGTGAGACCAACAACAGTTTTCTTCGGTCTGACATATCACGTTCATTCTGCGTGTTTCCATCCGAATATTTTGACCCCCACTAATTGCTATGGCCAGAATTAACATTCACAGCATGACAGCATTTCTCTGTAGGCAGCTTGCAAATGTTGTTGAGATACTTGTTTCTTGTAACAAATAACCAATCTTCATGAAAGCCTGAAGTGAAAATTGTTAATTTTCTGAGCAGTGGTCAAAAATTGGAATTTTACACTTGAAAATAAATTAATACGCAACAACTATGTTAATAATGCAATAAATTTCCAGACCAGACACACAAAATAGGCTAAATTATGGCAGGGGTCGAAATATTCGGATGCAGTGGGGCAATTGGCACTAAAAAATCATGAAATGCACTCCGGGCAGAACAGCTGGAGTGCACATTTGCACTTCGCACAGACGGATATGACGTTCCAGTATACCATTTCGATCGCCTTGAGAGAGCTTTTCAACATTTCAAAATGTGAAGTCAATAAAGCTCCATACTGTGGAGTTATATGGCAAAATGTAAAACACTTCACATTTTTTTGACTGAAAATATCCTCCCTACAAGAATTAGCACATGTTTTAAGCCACTTAAGATGCTTTGACTCAGGTAAATTAATTTGTAGGCCTATCGTTTAGGACTATTTTGTTGAAAGTATTGTTTTTCTTTTAGTAAGTTTGCACTCCAAAACACAATTTTGCACTCCAACACAAAGTTGGAGAGCAAATTTGCACTTAGGGCAAAAACATGAAATTCGACCCCTGATATTATGGTAACAGACCCTAATGATGTTTGAAAGTGTTCTTTCTGTAACATTACTGTATGTTCACTAACATTGAATTATGTTAATTCTTTGCAGCAAGAGGAAGTGATTGGGGAGCTAAACCTTCACATTAATCCTCTGGATGATGAACCCAAGCCACGGGATGAAAAGAACGTGAAGGCTGTCATCGACTTTCTGCGAGCTGTTCAAGCAATCTTCGATTTTGGACTTCTGTCGAAGGAAAAACTACTGGATGCGGACAGTAAAGTAATCAGCAACATACGCCGTGGGATGGCGTACTTCTACAATTGGCTGCAAGGCCTGTTAGGTGTGTAAGCCTTTTAAGCTAAATCTTTTTTTCAGTTTGTCATGGAACTAATAATCCAGAACCGTTTTAACTAAACAATTTCAAAATTGTATTCAACTGACTAATAAATTTACTAATCAAGCCATATCCTTCCAGTTGACTGAAAAGTCAACAGTATGCCATGTAAGGCCAAATACAAATGAAATAACATAAGCAATGTGGTGAATTGCTAAACTGTGCATTAACCCTTACGTGCTTTGGACGAGCTGGGTTCATCCTCTTTACCAAGCACAAGTATTAATTAATAAGACTCCCAAATGTGTGCGCGACCTCCAACAATGGCTCAGCCATTAGTTCAATAGTATCTCTTACGAATCTAAGTCTGCCAGTGGCGCACTTGGCAAAGGCGCCGTTAGGCTAGTTGCTGGTTCGTGTCTCATGCAGTTAAGCATTTTTTTGTGGAGATAAGACTCCAACAGAAAAGGAAAGGGGTTAAAACATAACATGTTGCTAAAGCAAAAAGATTCTGGAAATTCACACATACTTCAGTAGACCTAGGCCTAATGGAGTGTCAGTTTATATCCTTAAGTACACTCAAAACATGGTACAAAAATTCTACATTTTCATTGTTCACGTACTTTTTAGATTGTAAAAATGTTGATTGTTTGGAGTTACAATGCCCTTTGGCATTAGCTGGATTTTGCATAATTTTAAGTTGTTTCTTATTTTTATGATACACCTATACTCACAAATTGTTCCTTTTTTCAGCTGCCAACCCCAACTACAATGCAGGAGACAATGCGCAGAAGTTGTTCATCTCTTGGCAGGTACAGATTCATGCTAAAAACTTTAGTATACTGTATTTGGAATTGGAACTTAACTTTGCCTATGACTGACTTGACTAATCGCGGCAATGACATTTTGAACGCTGAGTAATGCTACAAAATTTTACGGAATTATGCTGTCGATATGGCCTCTTAAAAAAGAAAGTTGTTTCTCGAACAAAAAAAAATTATTTGTGCAGGGAAGCAGCTTTTCATATATACAGGGCGAGTCATAAGTCTGGTCACAGCAAAATATCTTGAGAACCATGGGCAGCATGAAACTTCTGATTGAACCATCGTAATGAATATCGGCCACAAGCAATCCAATGCAGTTGCTGGAAATAACCTTGGATGTCATAATCAAGGTCATGCAAGTATTAGCTTCCTTAAGGCCATGAAAAAAAGATTGTTTGCTTCTCGGGCATTTATTTTGGGCTCCAAAAGTCACCAGTGACCAGGCTTTTTATTTCACATTCAAAAGTCATATTTTCTGAATACCAGTGTTGCTTAAAATTTGATATTGGCATGGTTAACTGTTAATAAATGTGTACAGTACAACTTTAAACCAGCGTATCGCACAGCTTTAAAAGATGTCGCTGAAATGTAAAACCATTAAATGTAAAACAAGTACAACGTGGCTGGGAAGCAATATCAGGGGCAGCGACATGTTGGCCCTCTGAAAGGTATTATCAGCAAACACAGAAGTGCACCTTCCATCGTTCAGTGCTGCTTCCCAACCATACCGTACTTGTTTCGCCCATAACTTCCGTGTTTACGTGTTGATTTTCCATTTGTTTCGTGCGTTTGCAATATTTAGTGAATACCATCATCTTTCTAAATAATGTGTCAGGTGTGCAGTAGATATTAAGGAAGTTAATACTTGGATGACCATAATTATGACATCCAAGGTCACTTCCGGCAACTGCATTGGATTGCCCGTGGCCGATATTCATTATGATACAGCTGTAGTTCAATTGGAAGTTTCATGCAGCCGATGGTTCTCAAGATATTTTGCTGTGACTAGACTTATGACACATCCTGCATATACTTACTTTTTTCCTGCAAGTAACTTTATCCAGTTCATGCTTTTATTCACGCGATAATATGTAAGGAAAAAACAAGTATTTTAAGCCAACTAGCCTGGATTATTTTTAATGGCCTACACACACTTAATCAGGGATTGATGTTTGTTACACTTTTAATGAGGCAAATTAATTTTGTACAAACAGTCCTAGCTGGCAGGACTTAGCCTACATAGGCCTACAACATTTCATTGTGCGTAGCTCCCATTTCCACCATTCCGAAGTGCAGAGGGTACACACAAGCTAAGATAAAGTACACATGTGAAGTTGGCATTGCATGCAGAGTAAACATCACTTCACTTCAGCGAAACAGAATGTCAACCGAAATTATTTGCAGAAAAGTAAGGTTTGCGGCGACCTGAGATCCAACTTTTTTTTTTTAACTGGCCTAAGGCCACACAAAGTAAAAAAAAAAATGTTTCTCGGGCAAAACTTTTGAAAAATTGAATGAGGATTTTATTTTTATTTAGTTAAAGACATAATGAGGGATGAGCATTTTTTCCTTCTTCGCTTGGAATCAAAAATAAGCAATACAAAATGCTAAAATGATGGACACAATACATAACATAACCGGCAAATAGAGCAATGCTATTTAATTGCAGACTGGCTTTACAATAAGGTGTAGTTGCTGTTAATTCATACTTTAAGCATTACTCAACTTATTGTCCTCATTTGCAGTCACCCTGCCACTAAAATTAGTTGCTTACGTTGCAATGTGAAACACTGTATGTTAACTCAACCTCACATTTTTGTTTTTCAGACCTGGGACCTGCTCCGCATAGCAGTATATGGCTTCATTGGGCTCCAAGCAGAATTTGCAAAACACTGCCCAGGGGATTACTTTTATCCCGTCAAAGTTAACGGAAGTTCTGTGGAAACGTTGTTTTCACAGATGAAGTTTTCGTCCGCTGGGAAGTTGAGTGGTGCGAATTATGCTCAAGCCCGGAGGACCTTACTAATGAAGTCCGACGTACATGGGCCGAAAGCTTCACGGGGAGACTATAGGCAAGCACCACTGGCAGTTGCTAATGAACAACTCAAGCAAGTAAAGCGAAAGGCTAAAGTGGCAAGCCAGCCAAATACATAAGTTTTGTAAAAACTTGATGAGACAATGACGTTACCTGTAAATAGCTGCTGATTTATCTGGGAATAAATTTGTAGAGCACTACACAAATTTTTGTTTATTGGTTGAGTGCTATAACATCACTTATCTGTATTTTTCTGCCTTTAAAATGTTACCAGAAAATATCAAAGTATGATGATTGCACTTTGAAGATTACGTCTACACGAGTAATTACTAATTATAACAATCAGAAATTATAGCTTGGGGTCTGGGTAGCCTATCGTTTCAGGTCTGCAATTTGTATTTATTTTAGGAGTGGCTGAATCATAAGGTGCTAAAGTTTTTGATGCTTCTGAGCACAAGTACACGCAAACCTGGTTGTTTATTACGAACCACCTTGCAACATCCTTGTAAGGTGGTTTTACTGTTATAATTTACACTGTAGGCTTACTACAGTGTTGGGGCTGATTTTCATTGAAAATCTAAAACTTGTACAGTACGATATTCACGTCAATTAAGATAAATGATTTTCACTACGATAATTCTACAACATAAAACAATTAGCAATCCAGCACCTGGACTGTTCAGTGCAGTAAGTGGTGCCGTTTTTTTTTTACATGGTAATTTTCAAATAGCGTCACTTGGCTACAGTCCACTGAACATTCTAGGTGTAGGCATCGTTAAAATTAGTGGCTATTTTCTGCATGTGCTTAATGCCATGCGATCTTACATAATCTTAGTCTACAGTAAAGCTAACCCCTCCACGAAGATAATCAACTTTTGCATTAAAGTTTTGGAAATGCTGGATGTTTATTCAGATTCCTAGGACATAGTTTATAAAAGGTTCATGTAAAAAAAATCACCCACTTAACAAATCTCAGAACAAGTCAAAAAGAAGTTAACTATTTTTTTTAGTCCATGCCTGAATTAATCGCTGCTTGCAAAACACTATGCAAGCAGTGATTAATGCAGGCATGTACTAAAAAAAAAGTAGTTAATTCCTGGACTTAACTACATTCAAATAAAAAGTATGGGAAAATTTCAGGAAATCCAGCACTGGAATGTGGTACGGTTTCTGATATATATATATATATGGAATGGTAGGAATGACACCCTTCAGGGCTAACTGATAAGAAAGTTTATTTTAAAAGAAAAACTCTTCTAAGTGCTGCTTCATAAAATTTCCAGTCAACAATCGAAGTACAAAACACTCTGCCAGGGTCTTGCCAAACATAAATACAGCAGAAGTTCACTATAAGTCTAACATCCTGCGTGGCTTAATGACACGGTTGCTGCGTGTTGTTTGGTCTGGATTAGGTCTCGGTTCGGAGTCCATTTGACGTTGGTGAGTTGGCATTAGTTGGTTCTGAAGTTGGCTTAGATTTGCAAGTGGTTTTGCGGTTGGCTTTGGTTTTGCGGTTGGCTTTGGTTTTGCTGTTGTCTTTGGTCTTGCGGTTGTGTTTGGTCTTGCGGTTGTCTTTGGTTTAGCGGTTGGCTTTGGTTTAGCGGTTGGCCTTGGCGGTTTTTTGACAGCTGTTTTTCTTCTCCACGCTGTTGAAGATGCTTGAAACAGCTCGTCACGCAAACCATGACCACCTTTCGCGTGCAACTTGTTGGTTTCTGCAAGTTCCAACTGAAAGAACATACAAAATTAATTTATTGCACGGGTAATAATATGCAACGTTTTAGAATAATTAAACATGACTTAGCCTAACAAAACAGATGGCGAGCTTCGCATAACATTGTCAGAAAATAATGGGGCGGCGTAGTAGGTCTGAGGAGTTTTTTTTTCGCAGAATGATTAAAAAAACAACTAACTGATGATTTGTAAGCAGGGACATATGCACATAGAAAAATCCTTGAAAGTGATGCAGGCCTAAAAATTGCTTGAGATTTATCAAAAGTCATGGAAATCTGCAAACACTTATTTGATTCCCCATACATGATTATTCCTATGTTTACATTTTAAGCTGTAATGTTCGTTAAATTTAATTTTTATTAGGCATCTGAATTATATGTGTACAAATTCAAATAGTTTGAGAAAATCGGCATGCGATATAAACACATTGATTTAAAGCAATAGTTTTTTTTTGCACACGCACAAAAAAAAAAGGCTTTTTTTCCAATAGGCTAAGTCATGGATGTTGGGAGTAAAAAGTCCTTGAAAGTCATGGAATTTTGGTAGGTCTTTTGAAGTACGAACCCTGACGTAAGGCATCGCTGCGGAAATGAGAAGCTAGGCCTAAACGACGCAATGCGCTTCTTGGCTACTGGAAATTTATCGGTCTTCGTAGGGTAAAAGATCCCCCAAAAAATTTGGAATGGCTGAAAAATGTAGGGACAGTCCGATTCCACGAAGCTCACTGTTTTTGGGTTAGGTCTTAAACCCAGATCACAGTTCATAGCTTTACATTTATAAATTTGGATGACGCTAACCTTGGCAAGGATTAAACAACAACTGAGCATGGGATGCTGGCCTACGCTATCACAATGTAACTTGAGGTAGGATAAAAATTGTCAAAATACAATTTCAGTACGAGTTGTGCCTAATCGTACTGCAGTAAACAAAAAAGTGCACAGCTTGAATGGAGCAAGTAAAGAAGCCATGTAAGCTTTTTCAATAAGTTTTTGTTGTTTTGTAGTTTTACGGTGCTCGTGTGGTAAGGTTACAAGCTGGACAAAGAGACAAATTACACTTTAGTCTCGAAATATCACTATTTTTTTTATTATTCTTATGCCTTGACATGTCGGCCTAGCCTACTAAAATTTTAGTTTTAACTAAGGCTGTTCCGATACCAATACTGGGTATCGTATCGGCACGTGAAGATTTCAGCCGATACCTTGAACCGTTAATATCCTGTGGATCCCCACATAACGATGCAGCAAAACTGACAGCAATTGAGTAGTTGATAATCGCAAGCACTGAGCAGCGTTATTTTTATTCTGTTCAACTTAGAATTTGTTGGTAATTAAAAATTGTTTTAACCACGCACAGCATATAAAACAGGCGGCCAGGGCCGGATTAACCATTGTACAAATTGTGCAGCTGCACAGGGCCTCCACTCCAGTGGGGGCCTCACTAAGTCAAGGTCCTACTTACGAAAAAGGCCCTACCTTCCTTCCTACGAAACACACGTTGTCGTTTGTTTCGACTTTTGTGTTTATAACCACTGTTATCTCTCCTCAGCCTCCCCCCCTCCGAGTGCAAGGGCCTCATAAGCGTTCGTTGCACAGGGCCTCCACTTACATTAATCCGGCCCTGCAGGCGGCCGTATGTTGCATTTGTTAAATGCGTATAAAACATGCATAAAGTACCACAATGATTGACAAAAAAAAATGAAAAAGTCGTTTGGTATCGGTTTTGCCGATACTATTGAAATCGGTGTCGGTATTGGATTGCAAAATGTGGTATCGGAACAGCGTTACTTTTGACATAGTGCTTACGTGGCTTCTTTACTTTCTCCGCCCAATCATAGGCCTACTGACAACAACGGCAATAAATGTAGACAATGAGATTGGCCCAAGTGTAAAAAAAAATTCTACCTAGGACAGAATTTTTTTTGTACAATGAACAAACGTGAAACAGCATACCTGCTTGTAGCCGGCCAAACTTTCGTTGAAACGTGCGTGAACCAGTTTCCTGATCCACACACTAACCAATTTTGAAGCTGCCTCGGGCACAGGCTCTTTGCGATTGTTGTATACAAAATCTACCGCTGTGGTAAATTTTGTTACTACATCTGTGTCGCACAACAACTGCGTGCATGCAACCTGAAAAAAAGTCGATGTATGTATTGTAGAGTATTGCACATCATCACAACTTAGCTAAAGCAAAAAGAATCAAACAGTAAATCTAATTGTTACTCTTGTAAAACTGACAAAAGTGTTAGTCATGGCTGTTGTAAATCTTAAAAATGAATACGACATTTAAACTCGGAGTGTATTTAGTTACAATAAATTATTAATTGGCATTAACCCAACTGTTGAAAACAATTTTAAACCTTTTTATAAGAGTACGCTTGGTAATGCCCATGTTTGTCACTCTTACACCTTTTTTTTAAAGAAACAGTATACAAAGCTAAACGTCAGCTTTGAATGTGTTATCAATCTAATGTTACAGTGCTGTCATTGCAAATGGAAGAATACGTACCTTGGCCAAGTTGGAACCATACTTCTCAAAGTTGGGCCCAACAGATGCTGCTCGAACATTCTCCAGCACATGTCGTACAGCCGGAAGAAAGTATTTCTTGGGAAAATACATCCCCCCACGATCACGTTGTTTGATGTGCTTTGGTAGTTGCATCTTCTCAGTTGGAGTCATTTTTAACTGGAATAGGGGAAAAATAAATGGTTAGGCCAATTATAATCAACAGATTCCACAAGTTGACAAAAAAAAATTACACACAATGAGATGATATTGTGTGATGAACCCTTGTGAGCAGTGTCTGAAATTATGTGGATCTCGTCATAACTCTGTCCCAAAACAATCATTAAAAAAATAATAGCCTAATTAGCTTGCATTTGAATATGAAGATAATCATCCAAAGACACCCACAGGCCTGGGGAGTGGGCCATAGTTGCCCTACAGGGAAATTTTTAATATTGTGTGATCTATGGTTATTTTGCTTTAATGCTGTAGGTTACTGTAAATCCACCAATAATTGTAGCCGGGGCTACTATTCAACTCTGCAGCAGCTCAGACCTGGCCATAATTAGAGGCCCAACTACATTAAATAACCCAGCATAGCCTATACAATAGCACAGTCACATCCAACACACACAATATTCACAAAACTACCTGTTAACAGGTTTGGCCAATTTACATTAAGTTGAGTTAGAACATTGATTTGATTTACCAGTAAGGACTACATATTTTCTTTCTAACCTGCTCCATTAAGTTGTACAGTAAATCACAGTACTGTTTATGCACTACGACAAAAAGTGTTTTAACATTTTTTTTAAGGCTGAGTTTGGTGCCACAGGACTTCAAAGGTTTGATACCGTACACAAACCGTGTAGTAACTACGTTTAAAAGTATTTTGTAATCAAATTATTTTTGGTCAAGTGAAAATGGTTACTAATCAGCATTTAACAAATAAAAAAATTGATTTAAGTCAAATAAATTGTTATTGTATTTTTTGTTTTATTTTCCAGTTTAGCTTTTTCGTTTAATTTGGAGTTTAATGTGAAGTAAAAAAAAAAAAAAATAATAAATACGTCAACACTTTGCAATCGAAAAAATAATCATAGTTTCAAATTTGCTAAGATTGCAGTAGCCTTACGTACCTTTGAAATAATGTCTAGCATGATTTTGGCATCATGACGTGCAGATGGTTTCAGCCGGCGATTTCTCGACCGGCGCCGTTGCACTTTGGCTATTTCTCCGAGGGCTCCCCCACCATAGCACAGGTCTGTACAACTGTGTTCGGGGCGCAACACACGTGCGGCACGTTTCCCCGTCAATAACTGCACTTCTGGTGCTTTCTCCTTTTCTACCATCACCGCTGCTTGGAAGACACGAAGAACAGCACAGCACAGGGTCGCATACAAAATTTGGGCTTCCCCTACGTCAATGTTGGGGAAAATTGTACCGCTAGAAAGAAAAAACAACACATGGCCCGATCTCAATACCTAGCTAAAATAAAAATAAAAACGAAATTTTTTTTAACGCTAATGCAATTGAAACTTGCTTACCTTCGTCTTGATGCCTTGACAAGGTAACAGTGCCATTCCCACGTAAATTTAAGTTGGGCTTCGGAGTTTCGCGACTCCCGTCCAACTTTCGCAGCCAAGTCAACCACGTCGTTGAAAACGCCACGCACAACATCGTAGCACTGACCATCAGCTGTCAAGAACGCAAGCCAAGCGTCAGTCCGCGAAGGACGGCAGTGAATGAATTGTTTTTCCTGTAGAACACTCTCTACAAACGCTTTTCTTAATCTCGTCGGTGATAAGGCGCGCACATTCTTAAATAGCCTTTCCCGTTCCACCGGCCCTAGCCAAACACGTCTTTCTTTCTTCGCCGCCATCTTTGTTTTCCTTACTGTTCGCAGCGCCCTCGCGCGACAGATGTCAGCAACATAGAGCCTCAGGCTACGAAGTAGCCAGAAAGTGACGAACGGAACACGTGGCGCCATCCATCCACAACTCGTTGAACTACTTAGATCCCCCGTAGCACGAGTACATGGGGCATCCTAGAGCTCCTAACTTACCCCCCTATCCCACTTATGGTTATAGTGAAAGTGGCTAAAATCGAACTTTTACACAGAAGTTCGTTCATACCATTACCAAGAAGTTTGTGGAAAAAAAATTTTATGAAAATGTTAGTGTTCACGTGAGCTTGTTGTATTCAGTAAAAACAGACAGTTACGAAACTAATCCCAGTCATTACGCATTAGAAACTGTAAATTATTCTATGCTAACTTTTCCTGTGAAACTAAACCAAATATTTGCGTTCGAACGTGATTATAAGCTCTCAATCAACGTTATTGCCTACAATCCTAAGGGACAATTTTTATCCATTGAGAATGAACAAAAACCCTACCAGGCAACTGATTGACTTGTTATTGCTGTCACATGAAGAAAATACTCATTACTTAGCTATAACGGCTATTGATAAATTGCTAAAATTTGGCGGAAGCGGGACTCACAAAAAATATTACTGTCACAGCTGCCTGCTGGCCTTTGGAAAAGAAAGCACGAAGGAAGACCTTGAATTCTGACATTTTATCATTACGCTCGTCGGAATCAAAATTGGTCTCCTATGCCGATTTTGAATGCATGCTAAAGCCGATACATACAGTACAGCCAGACCCAACAACGAGTTCCACCACTAAACTCGGTGAACATAGACCTGTTAGTTTTGGCTATTTTATAGTGGGTCCCTGTGGTGAAATTGTAGACAAAAAAAAATTATCTGGGAGAGGATGCAATTCACGTATTTTACAAATGTTTGCGAATGTATTTTAGGAATGTAATGCGAAAATCTGCATAGTGTAAATCTCACCCTCTGAAGATACGTTTAGAGCAAGAGCGAGCTTATACATTTACGTGTTAAACATTTACATGTTTATATTGCGGACGGCCACCCAACGGCGACAGGATTAGAGAGCACTGCTATTTTACGGGAGACTACTGGGGTGCGGCGCATACGACATGTAATCTGAGAAATGGAGCGATTAAAACCATCCCAGATATATTTCATAATCTAGAAAGCTACGATATACATCGTTTAACCCATTATCTGCCCAAAAAAAGTGCCTTCCTCAACCGAAAACGCCGAATTTTCTTGTGCGTTAAGCCTAATGGTATGATCTACAGAATAAAAACAGCCTTATCTAATTCAGAAAATTTTTTAAACTTGTTCCCCTGTAACCTGCATCAAAGTACACCTTTCGAAGTCCATAAATCAGTAGTAATTTGATTTTTAATTTAATTTATAAAAGGATTCCTTTGGGTGTAAGTAAGGACGACCGTAACTTACAATCGCGCACGCACAGCCGCCATTTTGCATGCTGAGGCAAACTCGCGAGGCTGCACGCCTTCAGAAAAAA
>JAQIUX010000001.1:0-38019 GCA_034696965.1 Lithobius crassipes | reverse complement strand
CCAGGTAGCCCCTTGGGGGGGAACCCCGGACGGGTCTGACACCGCCAGAAGATTCTTCGTGTACGACATGGTAATGAAAATTTTTACCCCGAGTTGATCGGATCAGTCCTTCTTGGTCAAATAGCCTGGGACAGCTTACGTGGGACACCCTGTATGTTAGCGTAAATAAACAGTAGAGTAGCTTAAATTTTGCATTTGACATATACATGTTCACACCTTAGCTTACAGGATACCATAACGCCCATTAAAATACATTGAATTAAAAAAAGCTCAAATGATCTTGGGTTAACGTAAAACACTTGTCTGTTAAAACCATGTTGTAGGTTGAAATATATATCTCTGCATCCGCAGAATTAACAGGCACAGACAAGACCGTCATTACGGCTTTGTACAGTTTAGGAGTTCTTGCCTTCAGGCCTTTCCAGAAGAGCAGCAAATCTGTGCTGGCAGTGCAGGTGCTCTCTGTAACTTGCGACGGCTCAAGAAGACATACTCTGCAGATACTTGCATGTAAACTGCAAATTCATCTGCAAGTTCAGCAGCTTCCTTGCAATTTTTTTTTTAGTATGGGTATAGATAGTCTTTACAAGTTCACCAAATTTGTTTTTGTCGATGTTAGCATTTTTTAGATCAAATGCTCTGGCAGCCTGCAGAAAGTTGATCCCTGGCACCTTTTTTTCCATGTAGCTGCACAGCTTTAGTACACTTTACAAGTTTCACAAGCTTTAGTACACTTCACTATTGTTTCTTCCACTTCTTGAGCAATTTTCTTGCTGAACCCTTCGGCTTCCACAAGCTTAGTCTAGTCGGTCATTGTTGAATCGTGGGGCCAAGTCAGAAGGTCATTCATGGTCAACGATACGTACTTTCCGCGATAATTTTCATACCTTTTCCACTGAGAGTTAAATAAAATTCTGCGATTTTTTTTCACAATTCTGCGGCCTTATTCCGCAGAAAAAAAAAATGAACGGGTCACTACAGAAAAGGACTATTTCAGTTAGGTTATTTAATAACAAAATATGTAAGGTTTTTTTTTTCAATAACTAAAGGCATAAACATAAAGGAATCAGGCTTTTGTAAAATTAGGCCTACGTGCTACACATCTTGTTGTGCATAGGCCTACAAGAGTGACAAATTAAAATACAATCCTTAAATTTTCAACAGTTGTTTCGCGGCAGTCTCACGTGCACGATGCTTGAATCCTTCAGTGTTCAACGATCGTCGATCGCCGCCGATGATCCAAACTGACGGAACAATATTTACAAAACAAAAGTCCTTTGTCTACGTATAGTTGACTGGGAAATTCTTTCTGTCGCTGTACAGCCGTCTTTTTGGAAAGATGGGATGGGTTTGCTTGCTTTTTCGGTGCCATTTTGCCGCTATCGCGCCCAACACCGACGGAACTAGAAGTAGCACCAGCAGTCGGAACCGGAAGTCGCGTTGTACTTGCTTCTTCTCTCCCTGGATGGCACCACTACGCGAACATGGGGTCGGTTTTCGCGGAGTTGTTTAGGTTCACGGAATTAGACATTCAATTTTTTTTGGTTAAATACGAGAAATAATCATATATTCAGCGAAAATAAGAGGACATTTTTAGAACCTACAGTCCACCACGAGCGTGCTACTCCAACAACTATTTTGTTGAATGTTTTTTTTTTCTGTGAATTTTGTGATAAAATGCGATCGCAGAAAGTACTTATATATGGTCATCGTGGTGACTTTCGCCGGCCAGTCGTTGAATCTAGCAAGGAGTGAAGCATCCGAGAGCACAGAGACTACCCCTTAGCGTGGAACGTTCGAGGATCACCTCAGATTTTACACGCGAGCAGTTTCAAAATATTATGAGATAAATTCTTACAAAAATAGAAATAATGGATGGACAAATTGATCCAGAAACAGAAGACGCGTCGCCAAGAAATTTGTACAAAATCATGTGAGTACAGAGACTACCCTTTAGCGCGGAACGATTGACAATCACTCCGGATTTTATATCCTTTACGCATGAAGACTTTGGCACATAACAAGATTGGACATTCCACGTAACTGACAACTAATCTTCTCCAAAAAAAAAGCGTGTAGCACAGGGCAAGAGAACGTTAGATGTGGCGCCGACAGTACCTACCAAGTATGATTCCAAACAGTTCGGTGGTTAACGGTACGGGAGGAGGGGGTTGAGTAGGCGGCAATCTTGATTATCAATAAATCTTAAGAACAGTTCCATCCGTCCCATGCGGCATCTGTTACAATAAATATCATTTGTAAAGTGATTGATTTCTCGCACAGTAATGTGTTGCGACACACTTTCGCAGCAGGCCAGCTAAATAGCAGAGATTGACTGGAAATACGCACGAAAATAATACACATCCGAGTTGATGGGTGGGGTGTCACGATAGCAATCTCAAAAATCTAGCGTAAGACTTGACAAGAGGTCACTGCCGAATGAGGTCGGTCGCATTTTGCTGAGGTATGAAAACACTGATCTGCTGGGCACTCACTTTGGTGGTGGTCCCGACGTACCCATTTAGTGCCATAGATTCACCACGAAGAAACCATGAAGAATCGAACACGTGGCTTCCGTTAGGGACAAAAATGAAAGCATCAACTGTTTGTTAGAGTTGTAAAGAAATAGATACAGATCGAAAACACCAACATATTTCCACGTAACCGCTGGATCGTTTTTCCTTCATTCATTGGGGGGCACGTATTATATTAGCTAAGCAAAAATACACTCTTACTGGTTGATTGCCAATTATTATGTAGGAGAACCAACTTACAATAAACGTCATGCGTCTCAAACCCCAACTCTTATCAGTTTCATTCATGCACGGTGATTTCAACCGGACAATCTTGCATCCTTCAACCCAGTTGTATTTTTGATGCTAGCGAATCGAGCGAGCCATGTTCAGGGTAAGGTACAGTTTGACTGGAAAGCCATCCCACAGGTCTATACATAAAGTTAGTTTACGACGAACGAGCAAGAAGTCCATCGTTGCACAATCCATGGAAGAGATTTGAAGTAAAGGTATGACGCTCTGGACACATGAAGCAGTGTCCCGGTGTGGAAAATTCCTTGTCACCCCCACCCCCTGTTAGCTTTTTGAATAGTGGTAGTGGGCGCAACCTGAAAACAGCTAGGGCTCTTGGGGAGCGCAGTAACCCCCCTTCCCCAGAGGGGTCCGCGGAAGAGTCCCGAAAGCTTTGAGGTTTTTTTTAAAGGTTCTCTGGGTGCAGTGGAGCACGTTTTCTTTAAAGAATTTTGAATCCAAAATGTCAAATTTGGAAATAAAATTGAGGAGTAGACTTTCTCACAGTGTCAACAAATAAAAGTTCAATATATAAATAATTAATAATTTCGTATTCAGAGTGGTTATGAAAAAAGTGCTGTAATGGAAAACCGAAGCTGATCGTGATCAAAGATGTACTCAATCAAAAACGGCTGATACAAGACACTTCATGAGAAGGACAGTTCTGTTTGCTGTACTCCTCAGGTTACGGCTCCACGAACGCATACACAGTCTTTGTGTCAATATTTTTTTGCAACAATAATAGTATCATTATATAATACTATATAAAATATAATGATACGCGAGCCTTTTGAGATTATTGGACTTCATCTACATTCAGAGACAAGAAGAGAGTGAGGGTGGCTGGTCTTCATTAACAGAGCCTTAGGTCAGTTTGGATGTAAGATCTGCCAAGTAGGGATGTGCCCGCCCCGTGCTTCCGACGATACCACTATAATTATAGCTGGCACAAGATTCAACGATGACCATGGAAAGACCCATTCGGTGCAGCAAGAGTTGAATTTACGGCTGCGATGATAGCAATTCAATCTGGAGAGGATTGCATTGCCGAAGGATGGCGGCAATTTAATAAACAATGGGATGGTAATTTGGATGTCACTAAGATAATGTACCAACTAATTTTAATCCAGGAATTATGCGAGACTCGAAGGAGATTTCATATTCCACACTACTACCAAACAAAATAGAATATAGTGGTAGTATAGAGGTGGCTAATTTACTCACTGCGACGAAGAGTGCCAATACTCGAGTTTGTCAACTGACTCATCAAGTTTGTTCCGATGCGGCAAGAGGCTCTGCTAAGCTCACTACGTTACTGTCCGATACGTTACTGTCCGAGTGACTAACCACTAATTTCCTCCTCTTATTCTTTATTGGGTAACTGCATTGCGGCAGGTATACTGACTGCGTAGTTTATTGTCTTCATGAAATATGAAGGTAATACTGGGGTTCCTTGGAAAAGAACTGGCTTTGCTACATGTCAATGCATTAGTATCATTAGAATAAAAAAAAAGACTATCAGAAGATGATTACATGGATGCAATATTAGAATAGTGACATACGTAGTAAATGAAAGTCAGAAAACATGGTGCGCATGAATCAGATTCACGAAATATGTGTCCAACCGTGCTAATGGCGAGGAGTAAAGGAGAACACTCGGCGACCTCTTAGGACGTGTTGTGGATATGTATTTTTCCCATGTTGTCGTGCAGGTGATAGGTAGACATCGGCTGGGAACTGATGCAATGTTATTGATCGCTTCGGCGAAAAATTGTAGCTTATGGATGCATGTCAACTTTCCATGCCAACTTTGTTACAAAGTTACAAGGGCAGCTTTGGGCACGCTGCCAAAGTTACAATGCTACCTGGCATGATCTGGCACGCTGCTCGCCGTGCCAGAACAACTTGCGTGACCAGGGAGAGAGACACCACGCACCTGGCAATAAAAAATATTTCTCTAGTGCAAAACTTATTTTTATGATGTAAATAAACAACTATGATTCCAGTTTCATGCATTTTGATGACCGAAGAATATTCTGGGCCCAGGAGGGTATGATGTAAACATAATATCTCTGTGCCAGTACGACACACAACTGTTTACCACTATCAAAACATCAGGGGGAAATCGGAGAAAAAAATGCAGAGAAAAGAACTCGGAAAAGAATTTCTAGAGAGAAAAGAACTTTACCAGTCGTGGTCCAGACATAGGCCAAAGGCTGAACACAGCAATGGCAAATAGAAATCCATATGATGTAAATATAATATCTGTTTACCACCATCAAAACATCAGGGGGAAAATCGGATGCTGATAGCCCCCTTCAAAAATTATTTAATTCCCTCGTCAAAACAAAACACAACATGTAACGAGCTTTACTGTCTCCGGCAGGTGTTGATGTGCTGACCGACTCACGTATCTCTCTCTGGAGCGCTTGTCGCCGACGGACATTGACAATATTCGCAGTTGTCTGCAGTGAAAACGAGAGCGAATGCCAACTGTCTTGCTGACGAGACTACCATCATCTGTCGTACGGCGAACTGGGCAGGCGCTGCGCAGTGAATGCAGTAATAGTTTCTTGTCCAAGAAGGAATATTACAAGCACGTTTAAACATCAGTTTTGACCTACAACAGGTTCTCCAATCACCAGTTACAGCCGACAGCGTTTTGTACTACAAAAGGAAACTTTCGATCTATAATTTTACTATTTATGACCACTCAACTCATGATGGCACTTGTTTTATTTGGCATGAAGGTGAAGCTAAACGTGGGTCAGCGGAGATAGCTTCATGTTTGTATTTCAAACGTCATGATGTGTCCATAAAAGGCATCAGCATGAATTCCGATACTTGTGGGCGGCCAAAATCGCAATAAGCAAATCCCCGCAATGTGTTTGCTTGCAGTTAAAATCCTTCCTTTGGAGACGATTGACTGAAATTCATGGAAAGTGGGCACTCTAAATATGCAGAAGAGGGCGAGGAGGCAGAAGTACTAGATGGAATCCTTTACACCATTTTTGTGGTTTGACAAAGGAGGAAGGAGCCACCGGCAAATCTTTCTCAAACATAACTGAATGTTTTTTAGACTTGCTGGAAGTTACTGTACCCGACTTTCAAAGCATCTCGAAAACCTGGTAGAAGAAGATAAATAATTATGAAGGGAAGAGGGCGTGCCAACTGCATTGGGCAGTGAGACTTATAATATGTAGCGGGATAATGAAGCGGGACTGGGCTCTGCGTCAATTTAATGTCAGAATACCAACAGCGACAAAGTGGTTGGGTTGGCCATACTGTACGCCATAGTAATTCCGGACAAAGAATGAACATCTGCCTAATGTGGGAATGTGGACACGCCCAGAGTACAACAACCCAAGACGAGTGTATTTACCACTCTAATCACATTGCCCGCCTACCTAGCCCTCGAACCCTAGATGCGCCACCATGGAAGATCCTGCCCGAATAAGAGGGTGGTCGAATGGCCAGGTAGCGCGTGAGAAGGAGTAAGCATATTCCTGTGAGTTCGACGTTTTTCCCTGGTTTTAAAATGTTATAGAACACGTTTCCTTAAGCTGAATGTATCTATCTAGTCGTCATTATCCAAGTATGACGACCAATCAGTTCGTTACGTTCGCGGCTGGGATCCACCAACCAGATAGCACAATCAGTACTGTTCTCATCCAGTAACGAGAGTCTGACTGAACTCGATTAAAAAGGCATGGCATATTATGTAAGCAACAGTACCAATCACCGGCCCTTCTTATTATGTGTGACCAATACTGGATAGGTTGAAGGAAGCAAGCGTGGAGCATATTGCGGCACCGCGCAGGAGGAATCATGTTCTCCTATGATATACAGTAACCTATTATTGTTTATTTAAATAATTACTAACTCTGATGATGTGAACAATACGAGAAGACAATATTATTTGTTGACCAGTAGGAAGTCAATATGGTACGAGATGCATCGAGAGCTACGAGGTTTTGAGACAATATCTTTTGCTGGTAGATAAAGCTAAAACTGGCGATTTAAAAGAGTTTCAAATAAGCAACGACTGGACCAAATACGCTAATACTAAGATGGACAAAGATGGATCTAAAGTGAACTGAACAAACCCCGGTGAAATGGGACGAGCGATTACATTACGCATTTACGAACAAACTACGACGATGTGGTTCATCCAATGACTGAAGACCGAGCAAAGAATGGTCGTGAGTTGAATACAGATCCCAAATTAGGGAGGGGGGGGGGCTGATTATCTTTTATACCATTCAAATAGCACCAAAATGGGGTCAATTGGGCTACTGTACTAAACTACACTATATTATGCTGTTATAAAAATTGGTCAGAAAAAAAAAATGCCCGATCACATGTCTTTTGCTTGAATGGATGGTACCGTGGCTGGCCTTGCCTGGAGATATATTTATTTTATTAATAGCGAGTGGCTGGCCTTGGCTGGCAGGTCTACGAGCCTCCGATACAAGGCTCCAGCCAATGAGAATTCAACATTTCTTATAAAGCTGATGCCGGCAAACATGTTAACGGGCGTTATATCTACCCAACTTGAAGTTCTTGAGTCCCCCATCCTCATTAACCGACTGTCTGTAATTTCAATTATTTATTTATATATATACAATCATACACCCATTCAGTTTTTATCATTGTTGCCGACTCAAGAAATGTCCAATACAATATTATTCACCGTTTTCTGGAAAAAAGAGCCAGTGGTTGATCTGGAATAATTAGCCTAACGGCGGCAGCGGACGGACCAACGTTGCGGACCAACAAAGAAACGCTGGCACTCCAGAGAAGGTTTCATGCAAACGTTCACTCTCTTCGTTTAACACCAACAGTGCTGCTTTTTTCTCATCTGTCGTTATGGGTAACTTACTATGCTGTCTGTCATCTTAATACGTTGAAGAAACGACGCGAGATCGGGCGCGTGTATGAGTGATGGATGAGGCTTTCGCAGTTCGATATGGGGCAGCCAATTGCCCCATTCACTCTTCCATACATAACTAACTTGGCAAACGTGTTTGGTAGGCAAGTCGTAAGCAGTTGTGGACATACCCAGGATATACGTTGTAATAAAATAATATTTGGACTATAATATTTGTTCATATGTGATGTATCATCAATTACGAATAACAATTATTATCCAAGGAGGAGGAGGATGGAGGACGGAGGTAGGTGACAAATCCTTATCTCTCCCTCCCCTGGAAAAAAAAAGAGAAATGCTGTCTATGGGTGAAGACACATACACTGTACTCTCTCTGACCTAAACGGGGCCCAATCAGGAGCTCAATGCCAGTTCCGCCAGTTCAACACTGAGGTTCATCAACAAGAAAGTACGTACCGGCTGGAGAGTTGATAGTGGTTTGTAAATCAGACAGTGATGTTTGGAGATGATTGAAAGTACGAAAAAAAAATAATATCGTTCCCTCTCGCCAACTCGTACAGAATTTTCTCTCCCCCCACCAAAAAAAATACAAAATAAAGTGACCGATGAAAAGTTTAAAGTGGGCCACTTGAAAAACGGACTCACGGTATGTCTTTTTATGAATGCCAACGAATGGAAAGGGTAATTCAGTTCAATTTATGATGTCGAATTTTTGACTTTCAATAATTTTGCTGCCAATCTTCGCAGCCAGTAGGTCATCCGTCCCCCGTTAGGCTTCGTTTGTAATAGTCAGCTCTACCAGTCATTGGCGTGAATGACGCAGGTCCCTAAATCTCTCTTCCACGAGTTGTATCCAGAACCTTTATGTTTTTTTTCCAGGGTTCCAGTTGAGTTGAGACAACGACAGAAATACCTACTCGGCCATCGGGCACAGCCAAGGTCTACTGCTAAAATATGGATGAAAACATCACAAACAAACGTGGGAGATGCGAAAAAAAATTGTTGGAGAGCATAATTATCATTTTCTTCTCTACCTTTTCTCAAATATAATAAAAATTCACAGAACGTCATGGCTACAACATGGAATTCTTAAATTTATCTTTCTCGTTCGATGAGCCAAGTTTAAAATTCCAATCTTTAAACCTAACTTGTTGACGGGTCGGTGATGCAAGCAAACCCGGTAAGAAACCCTAGCTGCCTTCTAAGAGCAAACTGTAACTTGGGCCAGAGAACGACTTGACCCTGGGGAGGGGGGGGAAATCAGATGATGAAGTGAGCTTTTGAACCCGCAAATCCGTGTCAGTCTTACTGTTGAATTTGTGGCGCGATCCATTGTTGGGTGAATACAAAGAGATTTACACCCTGCTGCTGATCTTGTGGTTGTATGCATAGAGATGAAAAAATGACACCATAGAATGCTAAGAAAAATTGAGGTTTTCAATTTAAAGGATGTTGCAGTATCATGCGGAACATCAGAACAGTTCGGGAATTGTTGGCCCCAATATCCCAACTTTCAATTTCCCATTTTTGGTAAGGGCCAGTCAGTTGGTTCCTCCTGGCAGCAGAATGGGACCTCTTGTTCTATTAAAATCATGAGAAAGGAGTGAGAATGATGACAGTTTGTAATAATAGGAGCATAATGGTGTCCCATACAGTGTTATTTACAACGACTTAAGTTGGGAAGAGTTAATCATGGACACGCCCCAGATTTCAATGTGACAATCATTGGTGAAATAGCCGTAATATTAGTCAAATACTTTGAGAGGATAAGAAATAATTGTGTATATGCCTAACTTGGACTTCAGTTGTTGTTACCAGCTGATGCTTGTAAGTAGGTCAGGCAGAAGTAGCCTTGAATGTATTGGGTAAGCATGATAAAGAAGCCGCAGCATACGGCGAGGGACGAGACAAAACGGGGTTATAATCCCTGACAAATGACTGTAGCAGATCAATTTATAGTATGAGTGAGAGAGAACGAACGGCGTGGGGACCTTCAATATGTTAGCGTGAATACACTCGCAACACTCCGTGAATAGATGCATTAGATGAAGTCTTAGATGAAGGTGGCCAAGTAGCAAGTCTTGTGGCTCTGAATTATGCTTGAGACAAAGACTCTTGTTGTCCAAGCACGTAAGGCAACGGACCTCACGTGCCTTGAGATGAAAAACAAACGGTGACTGACAGAAAACGACCTGCAGTACCAACACATTACTTCCAACGACAATGAACCACAGTAGACTGGGTTTGCACGGAAATAAAAACCATTATGGACCTGCATTGTGTAAGTGTACTTTGCTTGTGTGTAATATATTATATTATTTGTGATTGAATAAAAACAGAAATGGTGTTGGGTCCACACATTGCCGCAGCAGATACCATGCATTTCACTAATATTTTTTAAAGAATGGCGCGTAGAGAGCGTATTTACGTTAGTAAAGAGATATATAGACGATATTAGAATGTTACATCATGACGAGGCTGGCTGCCATGCAGCAGAGTCGAGAAAACCTCGCTCAGCAGTCAGACTGAGTAATACATTGCTTTAAAATAATATGTAAGCCATCTGAGTTCCCTCTGGAATGCGACTGAAAGTAAGTATGATTGTTGTAAAGCTATCACGTTTGCGTGATACAATCGAAACAGGGAGAAACAGGTTCCCGAAGTAGGCATACTAGAAAAACTCTTACATAAGAAATTTTTTGACTGTTGTTGCGCTTCTGTCAGACACGATGCTTTACACCGGCCTGTTGCACACATTTGTTGAAACTTTCATCAGGCGGTCATTACCAACATAGAGATACGAACACAAAATAAGGTATTTGCAATTTCTGGACCATAAGATGTACGATATCCATATAACCCATATCATTAAAAATGTGTTAGGGATGGTCGGACTGAGTGGAAAGAGTTTAACTAAGAACGATTCAAAAGTTCGTAAAGGATGTTATTTACAGAGAGAAACATACTCCGAAAATTACTTGGCGAGGCATTTGAACGATTCGGTCTCTTCTGCAATGGATTATTGCACATTACGTATCACACACAATCACTAAACTTCTAATTTGATGACTCATGAAGAAATAATGGAAGAATTGTAACAGCGAAACACACTCCCAAAATCGACTTGGCGAGGTATTTGTCTCTTCTGCAATGGATTATTGTGCATCATGACTGTACACAATCACTAAACTTCTAAATTTGATGACTTATGAAGAAATAATGGAAGAATTGTAATAGTGAAACATACTCCCAAAATCAACTTGGCAAGGTATTTGAACGATTCGGTCTCTTCTGCAATGGATTATTGCACATTACGTATCGCACACAATCACTAAACTTCTAAATTTGATGACTCATGAAGAAATAATGGAAAAATTGTAAGTAATCTGATTATATTGAAGAATTCCTAAATTCAAACTTCTGGCCTGCCTCCTCCTCCATAACGTTAACATACAGCAACGCACTGATGGCTGTCATTAATGTCAGCTACAGTCTTCGGAGATCACTCATGTCTGTTGCAATGAAACATGCTGTCAATACTGGTTTCATGTTTGTACATAGAGAGATATATTCTATAGAATTAGAGTTGTGCATGCTAGAGACATCGCGGTATGTCCTATCTAACACCATCTTTCAGACAGCAACCAAGAGAGACTCACTACAAGGAACAGATTATTATATTATCGTGGCCACGGATCCAGATTTTCCTGTATGAAAATGACAAGGTTCACTTATTGTCACGCAACGTCGTTTTTGAAACTATCACGGCGAGTCCACGATCATTTGGATCATTTGGATCGGTCTCAACAATTGCTGTGATTACGAATACTTAGTGTCATGTATATAGTTATTATATGTATACACTCCAGAATCACTGCCGACTGGCTCATCAACATTAACAACAGACGAAACACCCAGTCTCGGAACTAGGAATATAATAACCCAGCCTTTCGACATGTAGCAGCTACAAGGTTGCTATGTGGGCTTCACTGGGCTTCACTGTGCTACACTTCTTTTCTTTCTCACTGTCCAGCAATGCCTCATGATTCCGGTTGCTGCATGTTGTCACGATGTAGCTGGTAGCCAGATTATCTTACTAGTGGCGGCGGCCAAATCTGTCTTGGTGCTTGGTGTTTTGGGATAATATTTCCGATTGACGGCGGACATTACCAATCCAGCGGGGAGTTGCAGTGTTGATGAAACGTGTCGGGCATCTTTTTAGCATAAAACCAAAACAGAAGTGAAACTCGCATTTCATAACAACAACTAAAGACTGTTCGCATATTAATTAGGTTGTCTAACAATTATTCAATGGCCGTGACACTTCGTAATAAATCACACACACAACGTTTAACTCCCCAATACAGATGGACAAATACAAATATTAGATTCTTTCATTATTGCGTTGAAAGAATTTGGACAAAAAAATGCCAAAAAATTGATGTGGCATCCTGACATCGGGCCGGCCGTCCCTAGCACACAAACAAACAATGAACTATTGTGTCCTGGGAGCGGACCGACCACGTAGACGAAGCAAGTGACGGGCAACTCCTGGCGCATGAACTATTGTGTCCTGAGGGCGGTGGAAGGTGAGGGGGTGCCACAACGAGTCCGTCCTATCTATTTCTTGACCATGTTGTATGTAAATTCGAGCTAGCTTTTTGCTAGTTCCATCATGGAAGAGAAGCAAGAGAATGACGAGGCGAATGTGAGGGATCACTGCGATTATACACCGGTCGATATCGCGGAGCCAGCCATAATAAGTGTAACCTGAACGCCAGGAGATTTCGATCGTCCACGTGGTTTTACATAACCTTGAGGGGTACGACATTTGTTCGTGTTGGCTGCGGACAAATTCAAGAGTGACAACGTTGTCGCGAGGAACTCAGAACGGTTTCTAAGTATATTTTGTCATAATAAACCAGGAAAAAAAATTCCACAATTTGCTTGTATTAACGTCTGAAGAGGTCTCAAATTTAAAATGAAGGCAAGAAGTCCCCGGGAGGATCCGGACACCGTACTCTTTGGAAGTACCGTATTCCATAGTTCTGCTAGAAGAAGCCCCGTCCCCCTCCCACAGAAGAGAAGATTTGATAAGATAAAGGTATAATCAAACGTGATGCCAGCATGGCGAAGACTAAGAAGATAATGGATGTCTATCACAGAGAGAAACATACTCCCAAAACGAATCGGCGAGGTATATGAACGATTCGCTCTGCTCTGTAATGGATTATTGTACATCACGTATCGCACACGATCCTATGCAACTAGACTGATACTATTCCGACATATGGTAATCGCCTTCATTGCTGTTCTTGCCAGTTGACTGGTTAAGAGTCATCCACAATTTAAATTAGTATTTTCTATGCTTTAGTTAATGGAGACATACGACTACATTTTCTTCATTGACGTGTCACATTTTTCAACAAGTGTCACAGTTTGCAACCAGTCACTTAAGAGTTGAATACCAAAGCTGGTCCAGCTGGGATCCATATATGTTAGCTATACGTTTGTTTATAAACCAGACGATTGAAGATGCTTACACATAACAGTTTCGAATTCCTAGAAAAAGTAGATGATAGTCCGTGGGTGTAGAAACAATGGACAGTCTTATACAAATTGTGAGAGGAGTGATATGGAATATATGTATATTTGTAAGTATGGAAATATATAACATCGTTCGCCCACGCCGACTCGTTCAGGATCCCGAACAGCGAGCTTTACAAATCAACTTGAGACAGTTCCCCCCCCCTCCCCCCCATATTCGATAAATCTTCAACAATATTTTTCATGGTTTATCTGGACTTTGTTAAGGGAATATACAAATTGCCCGGGTCAACTAGTGGTGATGATTTTTCAACAGTACAGTATGCATCCTTATCCGGGCTAGTAGCAAGGATTACAGCGATGCGAAGTCGTTGGCTACGCCACAACGCACACAACATCACATGGGTGAAAGCGCCATTTATGTAATATGCCATTAAGTCTGTTGGTGGCCAGAATACGACGATGCGGTTGGCCCAGCAAAGGTCTAGCTTAGCTTCACTTGGTCCTATAGTGGTTCACTTCAATGATATCATTCATAATCATGGAGTTCTCAGCAGGAAGAGAAATAACTTCGGATGAATCAATTGAATAGCAGACACCTGTTAGTATGTGATGTGAAGTCCCACAACCATGCGTGAGCACTCAAGTATCATGGTAGAAAGCATTCGCCAAGAATGATACCATTAATCAAGAACGAATGTTAAGAGGTTCGAAAGTGATCAGATACCGCGCTAACAAACTGAGAAAGGGAGCGAATAATGAAACAATGCTAGTGACGGAATTGTTGGTTAATTCTCGTTCTTCACCAAGGTTTACTATTGTACTCGTCTTGTCCGTTGTTTCATCACCGAGAAAAAATAGATGAATTCGAAGACAAAAACGAAATGTCTTTTTCCTTTCTGTAATAGAGTCACGGCTGGTCTTTGCATTACATTCTAGCAGATACAGTAAACAGTTGTTTAATATAACCGAGGACTGAAACTTTTTATTATTGCAAAATAATTAGTAACCTACATTGAATAAAACACAAATAAAATAGGGTAACAAATTTGAATTTCTCTTTACCTTACACCGTGCCGTTGTCGAGCTTCACCATAGACGGCACGCAGCTTGTCTACTGTTCCATGTTGAAAAACGGCACTGGAAACTATGTCAAAGTGTATGGAGCATTTGTAGGATTGTGATCAGCGATAGCCACGCTCTGGGCGACACGTATGGCATGCGATCCAGACCGTGGCTCCATTCTTAATGTCTCAAATGTTGCAACAAACTCGGGCAAGTACATACCGGACCAGCAATAATCCAATGTGCTGGCCTTTGATGATGTTACTCGATCCCACGTACGGTATAGGCCTATTATCTGGTGAAGACCAACAAGGAAGGAGCACTTGTACTGCGTCGTGTACACACAAAGGTCTGACAGACTGATGCTGGTGCGGCTGCTGTTGGTAGCTGGTCTGTCGTTGCAGGGAGGACAAGCGGCCAATCATGGCAAGTAATAAATAATAATAAGAATAATAAATTTGCACTCCAATATGGATGTGTGGGAAACGGAAGGGCCTTACTGCCCAATTCGGTAAAAGGAAGCATCTGCAAAAATGGCAGTTTTGAGTTGTTTGGTTAACTACAGTAGCCTATAAGTGACAAGCACTCTTTCATCCAGTACACTAAAAACACGTGGATATGTCATAGGTTCCAAGATTTTTTTGGGTGGGGGTGTGTAAACGGAAGTAGGCCTATGTACACTTTTCATTCGTAAAAAATTCGGCAAAAAGAAGTATCTGCATCAACCAATCAAATTTGAGAATTTGTATGTAGTTGCTTTCTTTTGGAAGGGAAGAAAGATCGCGAGACACTAGCTATCTTCTACTCTCTTGGCAGGTAGTCTAGCCCAGAAACGAAGGCGATGGATAACGAAATTTGTAACGATACTCCAAGAGTCCCAGTGAGTTCAGAATCTGGAGATAACTGTACAACTAGAAAAACAAAAGAGCTGGCTTACTAGCTAGCTGTTGTGTTGCAGATCAGTTTGGAGTATGAGCCATAAAAAGAATGTTAGCCACAGATGGAATTGGGAATGCGGTAGGTGTTGGCGTATACATCAGTTAATTGCCACATACAGTTGATTGCAACATTACAGAGATGAACCATCACTACAGAGTCACTAGCGTCATACATGACATGAAAATATGTTGACCCATCATATCTGTACCGTACGGTTGTCATTTCATTATTGCTGTCCCTAGACCATTTGAAATAGATTCTACTCTCCCTCCTCCCAACTCATAGAAATCATTAGGAATATGGCCATGTTATTATATTTTGTTGTCGGAAGGAATATGTTTGCCTTGTTGGGGTTGTGATGATCCATTGGGAATTAACTTGACATTACAGGATCCCAATGTTTAGCAAAGAAGCGTTATTTGACAAATCAAACGGTATCGCCCTGGGTGATATTATATTGTTTGATGTGGGAGAGGGCTTCTTAAACAACAGGAAACGGCAAGCAGATAGGAACAGCAAAAAACGTTTTTCCAGTCAGCCATAATGATTTGTTTCATGATTGTCAAGTCGAATTTTTCTGGTTGCTTCAAATGTTGCTGATGTTTGACATTATTTTGGACTTTTGGGGACAAGTTGTCAAGATTGAAACTGAACTGTTAAAAATGAAGAATGTTTTAGAAGCGGCCCATACAAATCCCGGACTTGTATATTTACTGTTGCAAAAACTTTTTTATGAACTATTTCAGATCTGTGAGATGCCAAGTTGGATTGCATGACAGTCCAGCAATAAAGTCTGACACAACTCGTTGAAAAACGAAAAACGCCTGACAACAGTGTACTGCCCCTTCGTCATATATGGAAACCCCGAACCTTCAATTCACACACACCTTTTCTTCCTTGCGTCTCATCGAATTATTTACCCTCTCTTTTCTTATTTTGTCAATATGATATTTGTTTTTCAAAAGTCTGTACATGGCCAGGTTATAGGTTGCTCATTAGTGTACTTATTGTTGAACAAATCAATGGTCGAACACTATATGAATGTCGAGCATTATATGAGAGGGACAGGCTTTAATCGCATGCCGAGTATTGTGCGGATACAGGGCGCATGTCATGGTGTCTGCATGGTGCCTGGACTTACAACCAGCAAAGGATTTATGATAGGTATTCTTCATTTCTGAACAGTCCCGGATGGGTTTAGCATATCTGGGACTGTTCAACCCCTTTTCTTCGCATGTTCTTGAATGACAATCCGTTCATTGTCCGGATCGCATCCAAGTCTTCCTGCATTCAGAATGTAATGTAGTCAACAAGGTGCAGTCCGTTATAAAGTCAAGTAAAGTTTAGAAGTCAGATTCGATCAGCCACAACAACGAATTATTATACGTGTGAAATATACATGAAAATGAAGATTTGGAATCCAGACCACCGGCTCCTGAGTGCCGAACGCAAGTCAGCCCAAGTAACGACTCCTTACTCGCACACACAAAAACCCAGAGTCGCAAATTCCATTGTAAACCGAGCCAGATCGTTGCAGATAAAAGTTCACAATTCTCGAAAAACTGAATGATGTCTTTCTGGGACTCTTGGATCCAGCAGGTCAAAACATGAAGCATGGAAGGTCAAAGCACGAAGGTCGTGACACACACAAAACAACTTATTTTTCTAAGCGTTGTTAGCAAACTAATCACCGGACCAGTGATTAATCTCTTGAGACTGGGAAAATCTTCCTGGGGGGCTGGGGTGGGCGGGACAATATTGTTGTCGGGGCAGTAATAGATCACATTAAAACGCCAGTAGGAGGATTAATTAAAAACAGAAATCCATCGACAATGATTTGAACAACACCTCTTCAGAGAGAAATACAAATTAGGGATGGCCGCCAGACAACCCAACGCCCACCTTTGGAAAAAATGGATACATCCTGCAAAATAACTCATCCCAACGCACAATTTGAAAAAAGTGGGGTACATCCTGCAGAACAACTCATTGTATCGTTTAAAATGTGTTGCTTAGGTGACTTAAAAATCTACTTTGGCATTCACGTTGAGAGCGAGTTGGCATTCATGTTGAGAGCGAGTTGGCATTCACGTTGAGAGTGATGAAGATGGAATATTTTCTATTAATGGTGATGCGCACACATCCATTTTTGTTCTAGAGCACGGGCTCCCACACAAACAATCCTCGCATAGAGCCAATCATCTGACATGCATATAATTTCAAGCTTGATATTGTTTTACCAACATAATATCATTACTTCCAACGACAATGAACCGCAGTAAACTGTAGACTGGGTTTGCCGGAAAGGTGGACCCGGAATATGACGAAAAAGGTAGGCCCGGCAAACTTCTACCTCTTCAGACTGGAAGCATCAAGATGGCCAATTTACTGTACTCAACAAGAGCGTCATCAAAATTATAGAGAGGAAATATCACGACCATTTCATTATGTAAGGAAATGAACGACCCACCAGAGCAAGAGTAAGGGAATGTGAGATCGGATCACGTGTCTGACCAATCTAGCATAGCAGTTTGAAAGAAAAATCCTTAAAATGAATTCAGTAGTGAATGGGTTCAAGATTTTTTTTTGTATGCCCTATAACTTGTCACATTGACAGTGAATCAGTCATCGTCATTTTCCTGCCCCCGAAACTTATTAAAAATTGATCACCAAACTTATTCAGAAATAGGACCAATCTTTAAACATTTAAAGAAATATTTACAGCAAATCTGTAAAGATTCGCTGCATACAACTCTAATATGATGAATATTATGATCGCTTTATCGCTTGTGTCATCTTCAGCTCGTATCCTGAAATTCATTAAACTGCTGCATTTTCCACATCTGTGTATTGACTTCTGGGATTCTCGAGTTTGTGACAATCCTGATGACCATAACATAGCGTATCACCTCTCATCTAGCACTGAAGAGGAAGTTTTGTTTAATATGTATGTAGCCAGAGGAGAGCTCGTGAAAGAACTTACGTTGAAAGAACTTAGACAAAAAGAATGCCAAAAAAATCGATTTGACATCTGACATCGGGCCGGCCGTCCCCTAGCACACAAACAAACAATGAACTATTGTGTCCTGAGGGCGGACCGACCACGTGGACGAAGCAAGTGAAGGGAAACCCCTGGCGCAATGAACTATTGTGTCCTGAGGGTAGTGAGGGGGAGGAAGAGCTGCCACAACGAGTCCGTCCCATCTATTTCTTACCCATGTTGTATGCAGATTCGAGCTATCTTTTTGCTAGTTCCATCAAGGTAGAGAAAAAAAAGAATGACGAGGCGAATGTGAGGTATCACTGCGATTACTTCGGTCGATATCGCGTAGCCAGCCATAATAAGTGTAATCTGAGCGCTAGGGAGATTTCGACCGTCCCCGTGGTTTTACAAACCCTTGAGGGGTACGACATGCATCTGTTCGTGTTGGCTGCAGACAAATTCAAGAGTGACAACGTTATCGCGAGGAACTCAGAACGGTTTTTAAGTATATTTTGTCAAAATAAACCAGGAAAAAAAGTTCCACAATTTGCTTGTATTAATGTCTGAAGAGGCCTCAAATTTCAAATGAAGGCAAGAAGTCCCCGGGAGGATCCGGACGCCATATTCTTTGGAAGTTCCCTAGTTCCGCTAGACGAAGCCCCGTCCCCCTCCCACAGAAGAGCAGATTTGATAAGATAAAGGCATAATCAAAAGTGATGCCAGCATGGCGAAGACTAAGAAGATAATGGATGTCTATTACAGAGAGAAACATACTCCCAAAATCGACTTGGCGACTGGCGAGGTATATGAATGATTCGCTCTGTTCTGCAATGGATTATTGTACATCACGTATCGCACAGGATCGTGTGCTGCTACACTGATACTATTCCGTCATTGCTGTTATTGCTAGTTGACTGGTTAAATATACATTAAAATGTTAGGAGTCATCCACAATTTAAATTGGCATTTTCAAAGCTATATTTAATGGAGACAGACGACTAAGTTTTCTTCATTAACATGTCGCATTTTTCAACAAGTGGCACAGTTTGCAACAAGTCACTTAATAATTAAGAGTTGAATACCAAAGCTGGTTATCAGCACATGAAGGTACATCCGTACTTGTGTGCTCATCAGTCCAATCCTTTGGAACTTGCCAGCCCTCCCAGTGGTTACAATGACTCGTACTAACAGGTCTTCTCTGTATTTTATCTCTGTAACATCAATGTGTCTCGCTGGCTGCAAGGGACCATGTTGACACATGCTACTTGGCTTATACACCCACATACATTTTAGTAATTTGTCAAAAGCTGTGGTCGTCAGGTTAAGTCATCAAAAACAGCCAGCGAGAATGACTCAGTGCCGCATGTAGACAACCGTTTTGAAGGAATACGTTACATGACATGAATTTATATAGTTAGCATGCGAGATTACAGTTAGTTGTTAAGGATAATGTTTCCAAGATATCTCGATGGATTCACAGAATAAGAGATCGACGTCGCAATGCTTTTTGCTGATTGACCCTCGCCATTAATCACTTAAAAGCCTTCCAACCGTAGCTCCAGGCAACAGCAGCAGCAGCAGAGGAACTGGACATGAGCGCTTTCCGTGGCAGGAGTGTTAGCAACGGGGCCTAGCCTACAATTTACGATTTGTTCGCCAAACAATCGTTGTGTATGATTACATCTCCGCCCCAAGAACAAAAACAACTAGCATAGCTAGGGACCGAGTCGGTACGTGTACGACCTCATAGGTGCTGAGAAAAAAATGAAAGATAGCGAGCGCCCAACAATTCAGCTCAGGGTTGAATTAAGAATGTACAGCTGGATTGACTCGGCTTAATTTGGGAACTTGAATTGTCCTATGTTAGCGTGACATTGGTAGGTGTATCCTATGATATCCGATTGATCTCCTATGGCGTCCTATGATATTGCCTGAATACATGAAACTACGGAGACAACCCGACTGCATTCTCGCCAGAAGTTAGCATTTCATCCAGAAGTTAGCATTTCATCCAGTTCACAGGGAGTTTTGTCAACAAGAATGTTTTGAGTTCCGAACATGATCCCAAAGGCTAAAACGAGGTTAGCGAGTTTTTATACATCATTTTTGTAATACTGGAAAGAGAAGGTGGGAGGAGAAAATGCTACGATTTTTCCATCATTATAGTTTCATGGAATTGAACAGCCTCACAGTTCTTGGCTGGGCCCGAAACCTTGCAGGGAAACTTACAAGACATCATGCAGAGCCAATTACAGACATGTAGCCTACATAGTTTTCAGCTTGGCATTGTTTTTATCAGTTATCAATCACCATCAGTTTCAAATTCCTTGAAAAATTAGATGACAGTCCATGGTCGTAGAAAACATGGACAATCTCACACAAATTGTAAGAGGAGTGATATGGAATATATGTATATTTGTAAGGATGGAAATAAGTAACATCGTTCGCCCCCGCCGACTCGTTCAGGATCCTGAACAAGGAGTTTTACAAATCAACTTGAGACAGTTTCCTACGTACTCGATAAATCTTCAACAATATTTGTTCATGGTTTATCTGGACATGTTACGGGAATATGTAATTGCCCGGCTCAACTAGTGGTGATGATTTTTCTAACAGTACAGTATGCAGCCTTATCGGAGCTAGTAGTAAGGATTACAGCGATGCAAAGTTGTTAGCTACCCCACAACACACACAACATCACATGGATGTAAGCGCCATTTATGTAATAATTATTTGGGAGTCGGATGAAAGAGATTCATGATCACAGAAGTGGGAGGCGCTGGGCACCTCTAGCGGCCACTGGGTTGGTGCATCCCAGTAGTGAGTCAGTCGACAGCTGCAACTCTGCTGCGTGATTGAATTGCAGGACATTGACTTGATCCATAATAACTGCCCTTATAATTCCAGGGAAACAGCACGCGTCTCTCAGCAGCGAGTTGGAACACAACACACTCGAAGCAGCCCACTCAGAAGCAACTCACCTCAAACCAAAACATTTATAGACCAATTATAGATTGTTTCACTTCACTTCACCATCGCTCTGATACAAACAACAAGATGAGTCGTTGCCGAAGCGATTCGGTCCACTCAATAAAATAGCTTAAATTCACCCGGATTCATCATGTATGTCGAGTCCAAACTGTATGTATTAATGAACGAATTAAAAAAATATCTCGACAACGAAACGGATTCAGATCCAGAATTATTTGTCACGCAGTGTAGCAAATGACAGTAACTTCTGTGTCCATGCATATGTTAGATCCTTGCTAGTTCTTTGGTGTTCGAAGTGGCTCACACAAATCCAGGAATTCACTGGCAGAATCCACTTTCAGACTTTGCTTCGGTGCTGTTGTATGTGTCTTTAGCATACTAACACGCTGCCTATTCGCTTACAAATATTCCACGCAATATCAATACAAACACAGTATTTGTTATTATAATTAACGCCGGTGAGGATCTAACCTCCCGGACAGTGAAGAGAAGGAAAGCCAAGGTCTAGTTTGAACAGGTTTTATTCCATCATATTATATGCCGTAGGGGTAAGAGCGTAACTCCCCAGGCGACCATCTTGTACCACACACCCAACAACAAGCCGAGCTCACCGCACCTCACGGCACGTGAACTCCTAACACATTGACGACAACAATGCCGTCCTTACTCAATGACAACAATATTCACCTTGGAGTCCACAGCTGATCGTGGCGGACGTGATACCGTTCGTCATTGCCCCCCTTTCAGCTGTAGATTCCAAGGCGAACACAGTATCACTGTACAAAGCAATACAAAGAAGTACAAAAATTGTCGCTTACAACAGTACAAACGTTAAAAACCCAATAAACCATAGAATCGTTAGTCATGTTAGTATAGATAAACTCCTAGCTCTTAAAACGGCATTATACCGTGCTAGTAAATATATTAAAGCGTTAAAGACACTCCAATCGAAAAATACATAACATAAATAACCTTACAGTTCACAGAGTCAAAAAATCTGCACCTTTCAATATGAAATAAATCTCACAAAAAATATGTCGACAATCAAAATAGTAATAGCGCACATAGGGACGTCTCCCTGCATGCTGTAGTGTTCTGTGATGCACTAATACCTTCACTACAACACAAACTCAGGTAAATCATCCCAAGCATGTTGAGGAAAAAACTCATCGCCAATATCGACCTCTTCCCCAGGTAAATCAGCAGGTGCGACGTACGCTGCCCGAGACTGCCCCCCCCCCCCCGTTCTGTCGCCATCCACGTCCCCGGCCTGAACTGGTACCAGCTGGATCCGACTGAGGAACTGTAGACTGTTCGAATTGTCGAGGGTTCACGCCGCCTCGTCTAGAGGTCTGGCTCTCGAGGTATCTTCTCTTTTGAAAACAGGAGTATTCAGTCTCTCATTCCCTGAATTATTTGCGACTTCATTGAGATAGACCATGTAGGCTACGGCCCTGTAGAAGTAACATTGGAGATCAAATCCTCGATTTCAAAATACACCGGCAATGAAACATTCTTGTATCCATGTGACTACAAACGCATTACCCACGAAACAGGCGTGAACATTTTCGCCAAAGAATATACACCAACAGTCACTAAATTCGACGACTCGTCAAGAAATAATGGAAGTGTAAGAATAATCTGATTATATATTGAAGAATTCCTCAATTCAAATGTTTGGCATCAACACGCAGCAATACATTATGTCATTAGTGTCACCAGTCCTCGTGGATCACTCGCATCTGCTGCAATGGTGTACATGCTGTCAATATAGTTTTTAGGTTTGCAGATTAGAGGGAGCTGTAAAAAAAAATTCATTGGGTATCGCATTGGATATCACGACGCCACCACTCCATCAGTGAAAAAAAAAAAACATACTGGACAGTGCGATTGCTACTCTGATGAAACAAGTCCTATATTGGTGTTGAAGATCGGTAATAATTCGTTGAGGGGCAACTTTACGTGCCTGCTTTCCGGCCGGAGGGAATGCAGTCACCGTCGCGAGGGCGTCCTGATGGCTGTTATTGCTCCCCTACAGCCAATAGCGTGACAAACAATTCACCAAGACGAACTTATCAGAATCTTCGTTCCACAACAACACAGACAACAAACGAATCATCTCAATCGAGCACACACATCACTGGAAAAAGCAGGACATCACGAAATAGAACAGGAATGGAACAGGAGGTCTAAATAAAAGAAAATGATGATTGTTTGGTGTGTTATCTGATGCTCTCTCTCTTTTGATTCGCAGAACGACACTTCAACTGGTGGTTGCGGCCAAGAAGCCAAACGACACTATCTCATCTTCTACAATATGTTATTATCTGTCTGTGTTGAGTGCGGAGTCAGACACACATCAAAGCTAAGATTATTGAGTTTAGTACAACGAATTATCTTTCACAAGGCAGTTGTGTAGTCTGCCAAAGAATGTTTGACAACAGATTTCAATTTAAATTACATTACTCTAAAAAAAATAAAAAAGGTTTGTTGCATACGCTTAAGTTGGTTTGCTCGCTTGGATGGACGCATTGATTGCAGTAAAGCTCAATTGAGAGATTTCTTGAAATCTCGTGTTTTGTAGTACGGTACTCTCTGACCAAAAAGTTGAGAATACACATTCTAATTTTTTTAGAGTTGTTTGTGACAAATACATTGTCGTCTGTCTTGTTGGAATACAACAGCCCAGCCTTTCGACGTGTAGCAGCTGCAAGATTGCGATGTAGACTTCACTGTGCTTCACTGTGCTACACAACAATGTTACAGATGGTAAAGGCTTTCGATTTATGCTCCCGTGAAAAAAAAAAAACTAAATTAAAGATCAGATTTGATAAAAAAAAAATGTATTCATACAATGCCAGCAAGCAGACGACAAAGGCATTTCCAGGCTTTTTGCCAAGAATCACAGAACGCATGATGTGTACAAATAATGTTTAAAGTTAAGCAGTGCCTCGAGAAGGAAACATGGAGTATGAACTGTCTGAGTGGTAATTTAAGGATAACCCACGTTTGAGGTGGGAGAGAGAAATAACTATTGCGGGAGACTCATGTTGATGGACTGCTCTATCTTGCAGTCAGCTGGCCAAGAGCAGAGCGTGCACAGCGTATTTATTGCACTGCATGATGTCGCCATCTGCCGCTGTACAAAGGAATGATGCGCAGGGAAGGTACGCATACAAACCAGGGCTTGGCTAAAGGTAAGGTGCAAGATTCACAATAATGCTCCATTGCTGAAGAATTGCTGCTGCTTTGCAGAAGAAGAAGAAGACAGAAGCTCGTTCGGTAGCCGAGGTAGTTTACAAACGACGTTAGAGTACTATGAGACATCCTGAGCTTCCTCTGACAATGCGCGGACAGGACTGAAAGCAAGTATGATTGCTTTAAAACAATTGGAGAGCTATCACGCCTGCGTGAGATCATCGAAGGGGAGAAACAGGTTCCGGAAATAACTGCTGGGCTCAAACGCACAATGACCAGAAGAAAAAGTAATACGATGGGACACATCAGTGCAAATGGTTCAACACAATCAGATAGGAAATTAGATGTGATGCTGTCCCGGCACTCCAGCTGATATCTTTGTTCTCGGTCAATCAGGTTGCTCCACTTTCCTGCCAAGCCGTTTTGCTGACGAATCCTAGTCGCCACCTTTTTCACCTGGGGCCCGTATAACCGTTAAATGATGTGACTGAATTATTCTTCAAGTTCTGAAATCCATATCATCACTAATTGATTGATATAAAGTCTTCGATTGGTTTTCATCGCAAGAACAATGGATTGGGTCTTGACAATCTGACAAACGAATTCCTGTATCTTCAGCTACAAACTAGTACGATATTTTTGATTTTCACTAATCATCCAGCTGTTGCAGGATAAAGATTTTTCCCACAAGCTCTGATTCCACGCATAGGACTCCCCTTTTGATGTGGAACTCTGACTCCTGACCTCCAACACCTCACATGAAGAGCTGGCAGAGTTGAGTTCATATAACCAGCCGTAGTCCTTACTGCTCATAAGCCGTAGCAGCAAAATATCCACGAGCAAGTTCACAGTATGCTCATCGTCCAATAGATTATGACTGGTGATGGCCGGAACTAGACTTCTCTGATAAACCTCTATACTGCCGCTGAGCTTCAGGGGATCCACAACGACTAGCCTTCTTATTGACTCCAGGATAAATTCGAAACTACGAAAAAACATCATCGTTGGTAACTCAACTCAAAGGAGAGTCAGAAGTTCCTGACTTATTTCCCCTTAAAATAGTAGGCACAGTAGGCTTGTCGACTGATTAGGCATACATAACCTGTCGCGGTGCGTTCAACATCTGACTTGCTCAGAACTGATTAATATCAAATAACACAAGAGCTCAACGGCTGACTGGTTTTGAAATTATTAACATCAAACAACTTTGAAATAATTACTGATACTGGTAATCGTTAAATTAAATTATATTATATAATGAATCACAAATGTTTCACAAGACTATGGTTGTTAATTAATATTATTATATACATCAATGGTACATATCACATGTATAATGCTGCAAGCAGAAGCGCTGGTTGTCTTGTCCGTGATTGTTGGAAAGACAAAGGAGAAGCGACAATAATGTGCAGACATTTGAGTCGGCATATGGTTAAAGAGCATTAGGCTAGCAGTCCGTGGAAATCAATGGATGGGGGGGGGGGAGGTCGGAACTAAAACTAAACTCACTTAAGTTTGTTGTCAGCGTATGGCATCTGTAGATTTGTTCGGGCCATTATTCAAAGCACGAACATAAATGAAGAAACCGGAGCAATGTAAAAACATGGAGACCAGCACATTTTTAACGTATTTAGCCTCAACAGACAACTGTGTGTTCTTTTTGTTGTACAGAATATCGACTTTGTAGGTGACGACTTTGTACATTGTAACAATATTAATAGAAATATTGCTGGAGGTTGTGAAGGAATACGAGTCTCCAGTGACGTTTATTTCCGCAGTTGTGAAACTACTGAGTTCGGACAGTCCTCCCGGTAACATCGCCGCTGCCGGGAGCGTAAAAGCGTGCCCTCGCTGCCGGGAGCGTAAAAGCGTGCCCTATCTAATCATTCATAGAAAGCATTTTCTACGCAGTAGCCTACATGAACACAACTATTTTTGTAGAGAAAAAAATATGCTATATGGTTTTTTTTTTTGTTTGCTGTGACTGATGGTTGCAGAAGAATTTCCAAGCCTGATAGACAGACTACAGTCAGAACAACGAAGTAGGACCATGGTATATCAAGCAAGAAAGTCAGCAGCACAGTTTAGCATGTCTTGCCATATTTGCAGGGTACGGGTAGAACATGGTAGCCAGTCATGGGAACACGAAGTGGGAATGCAGTAAGACAGGCGAACATAGAAGTAACATTGGAAACGATCCTCCTCACTCCTCGGGTTTATGGGTCCAGATACCCAATTCCTATTAGATGGATAATCACCAAGCGGCCGGACTGGTAATGGCGTCGTCAACATACAGCAATGCAATTACGGCTGCTATTTGGGTCACTAGTCCTCACGGATTACTCATGTCTGCTGATCCACGTCGTATATTTTTCTTGCTAGAAACCGGCTGGCTGGAAAAAGATTGGATGGACTTTTGAGTGTGTAGTAATGAAAATCTGTTGGTGGGATGTGGTTGTCCCAGCAGAATTCTAGCTTCACTCGCTCCCATGGACGTACTGATGCAGTAAGGTTAAAAATGGATTCGAAAAAGCGGACGACGGCATAATGTATTGCCCGAGATTATTGTTGGAAAGACAGCCTTTTTTGTTGTCAAGAAAAAGAAGAGTTAAATATTGTAGTATCGACAGGTTGTCTATACCCAGTTAAGATCTTTGTTTAGCGATCTGTGGATAGCGATACTTGTCTGTCATCAAGTACAACACGCTGCCTTAGATGAGAATGCGCGCAGGAAAACAGCAATCGATAGTCGGAACTGTTGGAGCTGGAAGTGTGTAGACAACAGTGGGCGACTGGGCAATAGCTCTGCACAAAGCCATTAGATTGAAAGAGGCCGCAATCCCCAAACAATATACACAATATCGATCACAACAGCAACTGCCAATGGTGTGTCCACGATAGTCTTGGTAAAAATCGAATAATTGAATACACACCCAGACTGTACACATCCAGACTGTCTTGTCTTCCAGTTGACAGAGGCAAAGTACATTGATTTTTTTTGTATCCTCCAGCAGGTCAGTATTGGGAGAAAAAATGATTTAGTAAGTAACCAACTCGTATAAACAGGATTGAATACACAGACAGACACATACTCTAACTTATTAATTATATTATATAAAAACAAAAAAAAAGGATTCATGTCTGAAACCACAACAGAGCATGTATTTTTACGTTATCCTTTGTACTAGTGCAGGCATAACAGTATCACAGGCATGTATCTTCTTGAAGGAATGAATCCAAGGACGATCGTCACCAAGTCGTGCGCGGGAAGATGCTCATAGTGCCTCGGCTAGATGGAGTGAGATCGGATATGCGGTCTTGATTACGCATTGTACAGTCTGTTGGTGGCCAGAATACGACGATGCGGTTGGACTTAGCTTCGCTCGGTCCTATCGTGGTTCACTTCAATGATATCATTCATAATCATGGAGTTCTCAGTAGGAAGAGAAATAACTTCGGATGAACCAATTGACTTACATTTAACAGCGAGACACCTGTTAGTATGTTATGTGAAGTCCCACAACCATGCGTGAGCACTCACTTCGCCAAGAATGATTTCATTAATCAAGAACGAATGTAAGAGGTTTCGAAAGCGATCAGATACCGCACTAACAAAATGAGGAAGGGAGCGAATATTGAAACAATGCTAATGACGGAATTGTTGGTTAATTCTGGTTCTTCACCAAGGTTTACATTAATTTGTACTCGTCTTGTCCGTTGTTTCATCACTGAGAAAAAATAGATGAATTCGAAGACAAGAACGAAATATCTTCCTCCCTTCTGTCCTAGAGTCACGACTGGTCTTTGAATTACATTCTAGCTGATGCAGTAAACAGTCGTTTAATATAACCAAGGACTGAAACTTTTTATTATTGCAAAATAATTAGTAGCCTACATTGACTGAAACGCAAATAAAATAGGGTAACAAATTTGAATTTCTCTTTACTTTACACCGTGCAGTCGTCGAGCTTCACCATAGACGACACGCAGCTTGTCTACTGTTCCATGCCGAAAAACGGCACTGGAAACTATGTCAAGTGTATGGAGCATTTGTAGGATTGTAATCAGCGATAGCCACGCTCTGGGCGACACATATGGCATGCGATTTAGGCCGGGGCTCCATTCATAATGTCTCAAATGTTGCAACAAACTCGGGCAAGTACATACCGTACCAGCAATAATTCAATGTGCTAGCCTTTGATGATGTTACTCGATCCCACGTACCGTATAGGCCTATTATCTGGTGAAGACCCTTCATACATGCAACAAGGAAGGAGCGCTTGTACTGCGTCGTGTGCGCCAAAGGTCTGACAGACTGATGCTAGTGCGGCTGCTGTTGGTAGCAGGTCTGTCGTTTCAGGGAGGACAAGCAGCCAATTGTGGCAAGTAATAATTAATAACAAGAATAATAAATTTATTCTCCAATAAGGAAGTGTGGGAAACGGAAGGGCCTTACTGCCCTATTCAGGTAAAAAATGGCAGTTTTCAGTTGTTTGGTGAAATACAGTAAGTGGCAAGCACTCTTTCATCCAGTACACTAAAAACACATGGATATGCCATAGGTTCCAATATTTGGGGATGGTAAAAGGAAGTATGTGCACTTTATTTTTAATGATTCGTAAAAAATTAGGCTATAAGAAGTATCTGCACCAACCAATCAAAGTTGAGAATTTGTATGTAGTTGCTTTCTTTGGAAAGGAAGAAAGATCGCGAGGCACTGTAGCGGTCTTGTACTCTACTGACAGGCAGTCTAACCCAGAAATGAAGGAGATGGATAACGAAAGTTGTAACGATATTCCGAGAGTCCCTATGTGTTCAGAATCAGGAGATAACTGTACAACTAGGCTTACTAGGCTAACTATTTAGTGTACTATACACCACCCAAGACAAAAATAAAATAAAAAATATTACTACTAGCACAGGTGCGATGCAGACCGAAGCTGCTCACTACACAAGAGTTCTGGAAAGAGTGAAAACTTCAACAAACACTGGGATGTAGCCCTACAAGATATTGTTGCCAACTGAATCGAGAAGTGTCCCACCCACTCCCCGCGTGTGAGGTCATGAAATACGGTAGTGAAGTTGTCACGCTCGAGTTGTCTAAGTTCGTTTCAGTATTATAGCACGAACGAAATATCCTCACACAGAGACCATCACTATTATTCCAAAGGACAATCATCAATGATGATGGGATCCAGTCAGTGATATCCACACTGCTAGTTATAGAGGCTTGTATAGAGGCGATACACTGCAAGCACCGGTGTCGGAGACGGAGAACAGGCTGTGTGGATGGATCGGCAAAAAGAGAGGCAAGCTGGCTGCTGATGGTAAAGCCAGCGCGGGCTATCTAGTCGTGTCACAGATCAGTGCCGCGTATCTGGCATATTGCGATCTAAAATGGTCAATACCGATGGTTTTGTCTGTTAACACGCGCAAAAACTTTTCATGGATTATACGGATTGTACGATCCATTGGGGCCAAGGTACAATGGAATTCTTTAGTAGAACAAGTTGTTCTATTACAGTATTTTGAACAATATATCAATAATGATGTGTAGGGCCTACCGTGAAATCTCTTTGAATACAAACAGGCAATCTCTTCATACAACTGGCCGTAGCCTATATGAAAAGAGATGCTGATGCTTTCCATGATAAATCAGTTAACGACGAAAAATTGAATATATTGATTTTTTTCTTTCAACTGGCAGGCGACCATATTTTAATTCTGCAGCAACAACAATAGCAGCGGGCCGGGGGATAACGGAAAAGTTATTGTGAAGGGATAGTATGCCCCCCTGTATGCCCACGATGCCACTATCTATGGACTTAAGCAGTAGGGTCGCTGTTGGAACGAGAAGATGAATGAAGAATTCATTCGAGCAGGATTCAAACGCAGCGAGGTCAACGCATGAGTGTGCTGTAATCTACGAGGACCGGGTAAGAGAATCGTCTGTGCGTACGACGTCGATGACGACATACTGACAGCAGAAAAAAAAAAAACGGACGCCATGGACTGGGTGGTTCGAACCGTGGGAAGACAATTCGAGCTCATAGACCTGGGACCCATTCATCACCCCCCTTAGGCATTCGGTGGACGGCGAGGTGCGAGGACGGACCAATTAAACTGGACCAGGAACGCTGTCAATAGAAGAAGGAAGGTACTGGGGCCGTTCGGAATGGGAGGACTGCCGAGCAGTCACGACGAAGGAAGCTGAATACATCACCTTAGCCTTAGCCTTAGTTACCTGCGCATCAGTTCCCATAACGCGTAGCCTACGTTGACGAAAGCACAATTAAAATAGAATGACAAATTAGTTTTTCTCTTTACCTTATAGCCTACACCGTGTGGTTGTGTCGGTCTTTTTCGTGGTGATGTTTGAACGATGTGGAGTGATTCATGTGGCACGCGACGATGTTATACAACCCCACATAGACATACTGTATATTACGGAAGGAGCGCTTGCTGGTCCACACTGCGTCGTCCTCACCTTAGATCTTACACACTGATACCTGGTGCAAGATGTTGCTAGCTGGTCTGACATTGCACCAGCCAATCGGTGCAGATGTTTCGTGCACCAGCCAATCGGTGCCGATGTTTCGTGCGCCAGCCAATCGGTGCCGATGTTTCGTGCACCAGCCAATCGGTTCAAATGTTTCGTGGCACTGACCACACCTCCTCTATCAGTAGTTGGAAACGCATTTACGATTCTGTTTAAACCTAATTAGTTTTAGCACCGTTTTATGCAGATTTTACTTGATCTATTTTAACTAGTATTATGGTGATTGTTTTAACTAGTAGTAGCATATTGGTACTTATTATCTAGGTTTATTGTAACAGAATATTTCAGCAGGTTGACTAGTTTTACACTAGCCATTTTTTTTTCTCTCTTAGCCGCTTCTATACTTCTATTTTTATCAGACAAACAATAAGTAATAATAAACAACAATTTGGTACCCGGGTAGTTATAGATGTCAAAGGCGTAAGAGTGTCATCATGAATCGAACAGCCGAAATGTCATGATATCATTGTGGGTTCGCAATACATACGTGGTTTAACGTGGTTTAGTGCTTTGATGTGGGTATTAAAGTGAAATCGACTCTTTGGTTTTGACTTGTTTTTTTTCTGGGGGGTTACAATCGATTGATTATGATAGAATGCATTTTTTGACAAAAAGCACGAAATATACATTTATTCATCAGTAACATTTATTTCCATTTAAACTGCGAATACAGTTTGACTAGACGTTTCCACACACACACAAAGCAGACAGTACAACCAATTTGGGTCGAATATGAAAGCAGCAAGGCGTCCCAAGAGAGCAAAGTTTAACGAAAAACGGGTGGATGAGCATGTTTAAGAATGATTGCAGCTGTTGTTTGCTATTTTGTGGTTATTATAATCATAAAGTTTTGCTGCGTGGCAAAACTTTAGGGTAGGCCTCGAGCCTTGTTTTTTTTTTTTTTTTTATTATCATTAGAATTGTTTTTATGGAAACAGATACAACTATCATTCAGCAACAACAGAAAAACGACAATAGCGATGGTAAAACATTGTACAATGTACCTTGGCAACAATACCCTGACTACATTGTTAAACATTACATCGTTACTGATCTACACAGATGTTATACATAGTCACCATGTTCCTAACAGGCCCAATCCACGGCCGAAATAAAAATTTACTCCTTTAAATTGCTGTACCTCTGCCGTTATTATTTTATGCAATTACTTCATTATTTGCACGAGGCCTATACTTTGTTGTCATACACAAAGGAAAAAGAAAAAGCCAAGGGAAAGAAAATCAAGCGGGTCAAATCAGGTGAGCGAGCTAAATAAATCCAAAAAAAAGTCCAGGGTCCAGAACCACCCACAACGTGTTGGAGAAGAATAGACGTGCGCCATATATAACTCGCCTCCAGTGAGTTCGACTACAAGCAATACAAGCCTTCCCAGCCTGCATCTTGTCTTTCAGGTAACCCAATGGAAAAGAAAATCAAGCGGGTAAAATCAGGTGTTTGCGATTGTTGCTGATTGTTGTCACTAATTATAAAACTAATGGAAAAGAGCTTTGGAATGGACTAAAAAAGTTAACTAGCACCCTAAAACCCAAAAGTGTACGTCTTCCACATGACAACACAAAGCTGGTAGACAACTTCAACGACTACTTCACTTCGATTGGTCCCACTGTGTCTGCGAACGGTGAAAGAAATCGTTCCAGTTTTAGTGAGTCCGTTTTTTTTTTTCTGGCCAACTGATGCCCATGAAATTAAGAATATAATTAAAGCGAGTCATGCAGTTATGACGACATTAGTGTGGACTTACTCAAGAATTGCTACATATACATATCTGATCCCATCACAGTGATAAAAAATAAATCATTGTCCACAGGACAAGTGCCAAACCAGTTAAAATAGCAAAAGTAATTCCCTCGTACAATTTCCTTGTAATTCCCTTGCGGAATTCATATGCACGCTTCGTCTGAGCGACATCATTGGAAATCTATCCCATGATGTTTGTTTATATCAAAAATTTCTGTAACGATACCGGTACCAAAATTTTACCGCGGTGTACCGGTACTAAACGATACCTAAACGAATGATTAATGTGTATTTACGAGCCTCCAAAAACAAGATAAGATAAGATAAGATATAATTATGGAGATGTAGAAGAGTTTTCTTCTACCGTTATTCTCATTTAGTTCTCTTAAGCAGCTGTCACTTTCAGAATCTCTCGTTGCTGACTGCTTCCACGGCGATGCTGCGGGGCGCAGGCGTAGCATAATATTGACTTTCGAGGGTCTCGTATCTTTCAAAGTAGGCCTACATGCTCACATGATACTACATGAGTTTTGTTGAAGGTAGGTAGAAGGAACCCGGAAGGTCTGGAATGGATTGTTCCACTGACGCAGTTAGGCTATTGAAATGTACAGCTGCCGGAAGCTATACAGCATTAATTCCGAGTAACAGATGAAGGGCACAGAGTCACCATTCGTGAAAGAAAGTGGTAGAAGTTTACAATACCAGATTCACGAGCAGATTTACGAGCAGATGAGTCAGCAGATGAATCAGAAAGTGGTACTAACAATGAAAGTGATGGAGGTGACGACAGCCGGAAACCAAACAGAGAATCAATTACTAATGCCAAGCGTCAGAAAACGTATGGAATTATTTCTCCGGGATAAAGAAAAAATAACACCGGACGGCGCATCGACGAATTCGTGTGTATTATGATTATTATTATTATTGAGAAAAAGAGGAAAGACATTTAGGCCAAATACGATTAGGCTACGCTTTTTTTTCTTCCTGGGTATTTTTTAACTTGAATTCGAACCGGCATAAATTAATAATATTTACAACCCATCAAATTATTTTTTTGTTCGTATTTTTGAATTGGAGCTGTGTTCTTGCAAATCGTATCAGTTTGTAGATATATAAAGACTTTGTTACATTGTAATAATATGTGGATAACCACCGAATGTTCATCGATACTATATTTCAAGAAGTTACAAACCCTCCCGTACAAATCTCAATCCTTACCAACCCCCTTACCCCCGCCACTTTTAATACCTTATATTCCACCCCAACCACGAATTTTTCACCTTGCAGTACAATCAAGTTGTCTGTTTATTTTTATGTTGACGTTCTTCGAATTTGAACTCCGATTTTGATTCAGATGATGAGGTTCCACTAGGCCTACTACAACTGCAGCAACAATTGTTTCTAACAGCAACACAGCAGCCATCAGACTCAATACAAGATCGAGCGAAACGCGTACTCTTCCCGCAGAATTAATACAACTCACATTGGGGGGGGACTATAAAAATAATTATTTATGGATTGGTTTCATATGGCTGTTATGCAAGGTGTCGATAGGTAAAAAGTTGTTAAACCTCAAGATTCAGAACTGTGCCATAGACCTACGCGTGAAATGACTCCATAAGTGTGGTAATGAAAGACGGCAAGCGTCACCCAAGTGGAGGGTACAAGAGAACTGTTTCAGGACGATGAAAGCGATGGAGTAGTGTACATGTAACCCAGAAATTCGAATAAGTTGTCATAGTGATGGATCAAATGCAATTTATTACGGAAATAGTGGAAAGGAAACGCGTATTTGAAAGTCACTAACCATGTGAACTTTGTTATACTAGTATTCTTAAGAGCATAATGTAGTCTAGCTAACATTCTTTTTTTTTTGGCCCATTATAGAGGGGTTGGGAAAATTCATTTGCACCGAAGGATCGGATGAGAGAAAATGTTGGTAAGTATAGTCTTCATCGAAGGGTGTTGCCACAGATGATTGATCCAATCTTTAGAACTGCTTTTAGAACATAGCCTCTCAAGGAAGAGATGACGACATTGATTTGATTTTTAAAAAAACTCAGATCAAGCCAGCACCGCACCAGTATGGTTGTACTGCATAACACTTAAATGCAAGCAAGACCCCAGAAAAAGAATTAAGTTGACAAAAATTAAACACTGGTGCCAACCAACAATTCTTAAACGACAAACACATGATGAATAGGATTAATACAGATTATCTCCTTACGAGGGCTTGTGAAGAGCGCAGATTCACTTTCTTACCGGGGCTTGTGAAGGGCACAGATTCACTATTCGCGAAAGGAAGGTAGAACTTTACACTGCCAGATTCGATATGTCATCAGCATGTTACTTCATATGCAAGAATTAGTTCAATCTATTCCAATTTGAATGCTCACAGCATATGAAATATCCATGAAGAAACATTCTAAACGCAGGAACTGATACGGCACCAGTGTATAACTTAATCATACCTAAAACAACAAGGTACATGTTACAAGGCAGACAGAAATGTTGGCACAAGTTTAGAAGAAATAACTATTGTAGGCTATGCATAAGAAATCATTGAATTAATTGAATTCGACTATGGACGTTTGTGGATGGTTGAAGTGCATTCTGGAAAGGCTTTCAAGGAAGAAATAACGATACGATAGGAGTAGGCTACTATCCAACGAGGTTTTATAAAAAGAGAAAACTCCCATGAATACGACAGATAATACGATAATAATCCATGATAATACGACCTGAACTGGTATTCTGGAAGGCTTTCAGGATGCCAAGTAATGACAATAATAGGAAGACCACCATTATGAATAAATTTTTCTGTCATCTCCACTCCCCGATGACTACAATATTATTGTAGGAATAATTGTGAGACGCACATAAGGGGAGTATGTGACAGCGTTGGTTCAAACATGATGCAAATAGAAAAACAAATTGCTACCCCCAAATAAAGTTCATGGTGCTAGCTGCTTTAGAGAAGGAAGCAGTACCATCTAACTAGTATTTTATTAGATTTATTAGATGAATAAATAAGAACCAAATCACAACTGCGAACTGATGCCCAGGCTCAATTTAATAACAAAAGTACTGTATATCATCTTATACACTTTCGTTTCGTCACTTAGGGTACTATTTCACTGTTGCCTATTCCAGTAACTTTTTTTTATTATTTATTTATTGTGTAAAGCTGGCGAAAAAGTGTCTAGAAGGATGATTAGACCAGTTGCCTGGTCGACGGTGCGCGTTAACTCGGTGGCGCTAAGTCACGATCCATGTAACCACGTCCCTCCGACCCAGGCCACATCCATCCGACCCAGGCCTTCGGTGGCCCTCGCTTAGGGAATTGCCAAGCACGGTCCATGTAAATCCTAGTGACTGGCATTGTAGTGTCAGAACTCGGGAGGGCAAAATGCTCCTATACTGGGCACAACAGTAACATCCTGAACCCTCTCGGAGAGAGATAATCATTTCCCATTTAACACAAACTAAAAGATACTGTTTTACAAAAATATTCTGAGAAGCCACCAGAAAATCTGCTCTGATTTTTTTTATATATATATATATATATATCTATACGAAATGAGAACTTGATGACTTGAGAACTTGTTTCCAATACTGAAGCACAACTCTGTAAATTCGCAAAAGAGTTACAAAAATCAAAATTATAATGCCGACAATATAGTTCTGCTGTAGAGTATTTTGCAATGGATCAAGCACGATGAACTGACGAGAACTCCGTGTTTAAAATCGTTTTTACTCTGGTTGATTTAAACCAGATTTGAACAAACTATTTATCGGCTCTTTTGAAAAATGAAGCCATCCTTAAGAAAACTGTAGATGTAATGACACTCGTAATGGATGCTGCAGCAGGTAGATTATCGGATACACAGTCAGGTACATGAAAAACTAAATTATTTCGTAGTAAGTTGTGTGAACTCTAGCACGGTACTCCAGCCTGGTCGACAGTGCATGTAAACTTGTTGACACTAATTCGCGATCCATCTGGACGCAACAGTAACATGTTGAATCCTCTCGGAGAGATATATCATTTCCGATTTATCATGAAGTTATACTGTTTTACAAATATTCTGAAACGCCAACAAATCTGCTCTAATTTTTTAATATGAAATGAAAGCTTTACTGGCCCATTCATTTCGCTTCTAAAGGATTGTTTTGTTCATACACAAAAACTGATGAATCATGCCTGGCAAGTTTTTTTATTGGAAGTGTTCGCCTTTGAGTGAATGCGTCACCAAACGATTAACATACATTCCTTTGATGAAGCGCACCTGGGTTGCACAATAGGCTTTTGTATTGCACCAGACACTGTAACACCTGTGTTATTTACGAGGCTTCCAGGAATATTCTCTCACAGCCTATGTTACTAACGTCTTGTACCGTCGGCATGATTTTAAAGAAAGATCTAAGAGCGTGATGGATGCCCGTTGGTTCAGAAGGAAGGTTTCCTCCGAGTTCTCCAGTTTACCCCATCCTCTTCCCCTGCGGAACCCATGAGTAATTACGCCTTCTACATTACCACAGAGTTCAAATTGGAAAGCTATTGATACGATAAAGTAACTAGAAACCATCCATAGGTCATGCATCCGTCATTTTACTGAAAAATAGGCTATTTTTTTTCTAAAGAATATTATAATAGATGGAATGTATTCCAGCGCTCCAAATTTGTAGATGGAACTCTCTCATTCCGTTTTTCATGACAAACGAGGATTAACAGAAATAAAGCCACAGTATGGCACATAAATACATTGATCTTTTTACTGCTTCTTGTATGGGAGCAAAAAAAAAACATTTTGGAAAGACCACCAGTTAGTGATTTAAGAACATGTTTAAGAACGATTGCAGCTGTTATTGCAGTTGTATACAATCATACAGTTTTGCTGCGTGGTTCTAAGATAGGCCTACCGCCGTTAGAAAGAGAAGACAAAAACTTAGCTTATAAAGGAAATATATATTCTTTTATATGTAGATATTTAGTATCTTTCCTGTTTTGCATGTCAACATTTTCAAGTGTTTATAAGTAATTTGGCAAAACCCTCGTTTTTATCTTGTTCACGTTTTTCTCTTCATGGGATCCGGGACAAAATTTCCATGACAGGCAACCAGGACCACACCGTATGTGTGAAATGAAAGGTGAAAGTACAACCAATTACTGCAGGATAAAGTCGTTACTTCCCTAATGACATGGCTTATTTGACGCAGAACGGAAGATTTTTCGCTCGCTGTCGGACGCATGTCTACACTAGTCTTATGTGTCTTGAGACCA